>PJEX01000319.1:34095-44638 GCA_005350895.1 Colletotrichum tanaceti | reverse complement strand
TTTCCTGGTTGTCCCCCCTTCGGATTGCGTCTCCATTACGATTGGCAGATGGTGTCAAGGTTTCTTAGATTTACACGAAATGTCGAGTGAGGGGTGGGGGGGCGGCGGGCTTACTGCGTCTTTAAAGATTCTGGATTTGATTTAAGGAATGCGCCTAAATACAAGCTCCTCAATACATTTATGCAACATCTCCGCTTTCTCTCAATGAAGAAAAAAAAGAAGAAAAGAAACAAAACAAGCCAGAGGGGTACCGTATTCTCTCAACAACTACGGATTACGCCAGGGGCCATGTTAACGTAAAGCAGCCTAGCTGCCGTCAGATCGAGAGTAGTGTGGTGGCAGAAACAAGGATAAATTGCCTGTCGCCGCAAGGGTCAGTCATGTACGTCAGCTGGCAGATGAGGGAGAGAGATAGGCCTTGCTGATGCTGGCGGGCTGGCCGACAGCTGGTTGATGGGGTGACCGCCTTCAATCATGGGCCTAGCGTAGGGCGGCAGCTAGGCTGCTTTGCGTTAACATGGCCCCTAGCGTAATCCGTAGTTGTTGAGAGAATACGGTACGACACAGCCCAGTCTTCCAGCAAGCGATCCCGAGCAGTGTGGTAGGTAGTGCGTCATCGGGAAGTAGGAGGGAGGATGAGAGGGCCGGCATGCGACGGGCTGAGAGGACTTTGCGGGCCAAGGCCAGGGCTGCAGCACGCAGCGACCGACAGTGCCGAGACCCGCAGCGCTGGGCCGGAGTATGTCAACATACGAAGTGTAGGAGGGGGGGAAAAGGCGGGGGGTGCGTGACGGTGGTGTGACCTTGGCTTACATGCCACCCTTGTTACGTATCTCCCGCCCCGGGGACTTGGAACCGTAGGTGTGTCTCTGCGTGTATGTGTTTGTGTGTCTCCTTCGGGCAGTTTAGACATGTCAGCTTCGGGGATCGCTGTGGTGGTGTGCATCCGTAGGGGTTGTTGAGTGCTTGGCCGGATCTAGTGCTGATGAGGTGAGATTGTCACTCGGACAGGGGTGAGCTCCGAAAAAAAATCGCCCGGAGTTGGGACTGAAGGAGGTGCATTTGGTTGAGTGGGGCTACGGGACGACCGTGGTGACACAAGGGAAGCTCGGAATGGCGGGCCGCATGACGTGCGGGTCCAGAGCGTTCGGCGGTCGATTTTTCGGCGCTTGGGTGGGACCGAGGACCGGGGTTAGTGGGGGCTTTGAGACCGGTCGGGGCGGGGCTCGGTGACCCCGCCACGGCGTCCGTCTTGGACAGCAGCGGCCGGTAAAATTGGTTGCTGGGACTCGGCCCTCTGGAGGCTTTGTCAAGTTTGCACCTCCTCTCTCTTCCGGTGTACAAACTTGGCAATGCCGTAAGCCCCTGTTGGGCCGTTCTCGTCAAAACGCGGTATGCCGCAGTCCCCTCCGAGCTTTCTTTTAGGGGTGGTGTCAGATGTCCTGATGGATTCTCGACGAGGACGCCAATCTGATATGCAGAACAAGACAGATCTCAGGGGCGGTCCCACTACAGTTTAAAGTTGGCCCCCCGACAGTCAAAACGTACCAGGGCTTGCGCTAGACGTTCAGACGAGGTGAAAGTAGAAAGCAAAACATCTTCACGCGTAAGATATTGCGTTTGGGGTTTGATGTCATTATCGTTCATTTGTTTTGGAGGGCGTAATGCCACCTCGATCGTTGACCATCAGGGTTCTCAGTTCATACGCCTGTGCCTGTATATAAAACCACCTCAGTAGAGCTCCAGACTCTCCAGATTCTCCAGGTGGATCAATCCGTTGGGGGCCTGTTTTTCTCTGTGAGCAGCTTGCCTCTAATTGTCAAGAAAGTCCTCCCTCTCTTTTCTCAGGACGGGGGGGGGGAAGAGAGGGGAACCAAAAAAAGAAATAGAAGAAAACTAAGAAGGAAAAAAAAAACCCACAGGAATGTATTGCCTCAGCTTCACGCCCGCCTGCGCAAAGACGGCGGCGGTCTCGGAGTCCATGCTGTAGCCGTGGGCGTAGACGACCTCCTCGATGCCGACCTGGCAGATCTTGATGCTGCAGGTCAGGCACGGGCAGGTGTCGCAGTAGATGACGGCGCCCTCGCGGATGCGCTCGCGGCCGGCCTCGAGCAGGGCGTTCTCCTCGGCGTGGATGCACAGGCAGGTGGCGAGGCCGACGCCGGAGGCGTTGCCCGAGTTGCAGCGGGCGCAGCCGCCGTCGGAGCAGTTGCGCAGGCCGCGCGGCGTGCCGTTGTAGCCGGTGGAGATGACGCGCTTCTCGCGGCCGACGAGGACGGCGCCGACGCGGCGCTTCATGCAGTTGGAGCGCAGGGAGGCGAGCTCGGCGAGGGACATGAAGTAGGCGTCCCAGCCGGGCCGCAGGCGGACGGGGTCGGCGAGCTGGAGCTTGCCGAGGGTGGCGTACAGGTGGGCGAGGGAGGACGAGGTGTTGAGCAGGCGGACGGTGGCGCGGGAGATGAGGGCCTGCATGCCGTGGTCCGGGTCGTAGAGGTGGTTGTCCGAGGCGCGGGCGAAGGACTCGAGGGTGCAGTGGGGGTTGTGCAGGGCGCGGAAGCGGGCGTGGCGGACCGTCAGGGGCCCGTCGACCGACACGAGCAGGAAGAAGGGCCGGCGCGAGAGGGTGTCGAGGACGGCCTCGTTGTGCACGTCGGTCGTGACGAAGAGGGACTGCCACCGGGTCGTGACGAAGTCGACGAGGGCTTCGGCGGAGGCGAAGGTGAGATGGTGCTGCTGCTGCTGCTGCTGCTGCTGCTGCTGCTGCAGGCTCTCGGAGGATGTAACCTGGCTGGGGGCCGGTACGTGGAAGCCATGCGGCGCCTGAGGGGGCGTGTGAGAGGGCCTCGTGACCATGGCGTAGGCGCTGACGAACATGGGCGGGGTAAACTCCCTCGACGGGCTTTCATCATCCCTGGAGCTGTTGCCTTTGCTATTGCCTTTGCCATTGTCGTTGCCGTTGCCGTTGCCGTTGACAGCGACGACGGTCCTGTCCTGGGCGCCGCGGAGGGGGCACTCGGCCTTGATGTGGCCCTGCTGCCTGCAGACGAAGCAGTGGAGGCCCGCCGTCTTCTTCTTCTTGTACTTCTTCTTGAAAGGCTGGAAAGGAGGGGGCTGGGGCTGGGCGTCCCAATCGTCGTGACCCACGGTGGACGGCGCGGGTTCCGGGGCTGGGCTCCTGGGCGTCGACTCGGGCGGGGGCGGCCGGGACTGCGACACCGGCGGCTCGCCGTATGCAGGAGTCTCGGTGTATGCGGTGTATGCGGGAGACTCGTCCCGTGGCGGAGGCGACGAAGGGTCCTCGAGTCGGAGCAGCTTGAAGCCGTGGTGCTCGACCAAGTACTGAGCGACAGTCTTTTTGCCGGAGCAGATGCCTGTTGGGTGGTTAGAATCGAATTTGCACACCGAGATGAGTGAGATGTTGGCGGGGGGGGCAACTCACCGCCACAGATTCCGATGAGCATCGTGACTGAGACTCTAGATAAACTTGATTTTTCCTACTCAGAAATTCCAAAGTTGATGCTCAAGCAAGTTTCTCTTGGTGAGTGTGAATATATATAATTGCGAACCATCCCCCAGAATGTTGGCTGGCTGGCTGGCTGGCTGGTTATATCCTTCTAGGCAAGCTTTGCCAGTCAACCCGGCAACCAGTAGGTGAGAGGGTCCAATGGAAAAGTCGCGATGGGAAGGGAAAGCTTCTTGAATTGACATGGGACGACGGACCCCAGGGACCTCACGCACACTACCCACCTGGGTACCAAGGTATCCGCACGGATATACCTAGTGTAGGTAGGTACCTCAGAAGTCAAGCGGGTTTTCCCGCTTTGAATCTGATCGGGCTAACCCCGCACGCATCCTTATCGGACTATCATTATCCGGTGTTTAGCCGGCGGGACCCGGCAGGCTGGCAGGGCATGACACAATAACCCCGTGCACCGTGCACCGGGCACCAAGCTCTCACCCCACCTTGGGAAGTTCTAGTTCAGCTGCCCAGCTGCCCAGACAGCTGTCGCCTGTAGCCGAGGAGGGGGGGAACAACTGCCCTCCATCATCTGTCAGACAAACCAAACATCTCTCTCACTTCCCCCAAACGAAGCTCTCACCAGCCTCGTTCTCGTGACTCGTTGGTCCAACTAGGCAACATTCTTGGTTTCACTGTCTGCGCAGGTGACTCTTTCTCCCACAACTCCAACCCCAGCCGGCCCAACAAGTCCAAGCATTATTCCTCTAGCTGCTGCCAGGCACTTCCATTGCCTGGACCGCCTCCCGCTTTGTCCGGAGCCCATTCTGAAGCTGCGGACCTGTCTGTTCCGTCACTTCGCGAGGGCCTTGAATCTTTTTATTCTTCTTTTTGAGTCATTTCGGCCCCCCCAAGAACAGCGCTTGATCCGGATCTTTGCTCCTACATACTCATATTCCTTCGAAGCATTCCAGCAAACCTGGGATGTTTGCCCAAGTGTGTCAAACCACCCACATCGCGCACCACGAGAACCTGAACCCACTTCCGGCGCATCGCATCGCATCGCCGCATTGCTTCACTTTGCGCAACAGTGCCCTGATCTGACCACTTAACCAACTGGGCGCCAACAAAGAAAAAGTGCGCGCCCGCCCGCCATGGCAGCCATCCAATACGCGCCCTTCTCCTCCGAGATCGAGCTTCCCTTTTACGCCGCCCTCTTTTCCTCCAAGCTCGAACATGACAAGCTCGACGACTCGGCCCGCCGCGTGCTGGGCCAGTACACCACCCTGCCCGTCGACCCGGCCCAAAGCTGCAAGATGTCCATCCTGGGCAACGCCCTCACCAGTGACCAGTAAGGTGCTCGTCGAGAGCTCGGAGGTCTCCAGCGTCATCTTGAGCCCCGCGTCGGAAACTGACCAAGAGTGCGCAGGCCCAACGACGAGCATGTCCGCGCCGAGGGCTGGATCAAGAACGTCAACACCATCGAGGACTTCAAGAACACCGACAAGCAGGCCATGCTGAAGCTCGCCGCAAGACACGTAAGCTTTGCTCCGCACCCTCGGCAGGAAACAACACGCGCGCGCGTGGCTGACGTCTGCTCTCTCTCTCTCTCTCTCTCTCTCTCTCCAGGTCTGGGACGCCATCAACGACGGCACCATCTACTCCATTCCCTCCCTCCTCTCGTCCTTTACCATCCTCTCGTACGCCGACCTGAAGAAGTACAAGTTCACATACTGGTTCGCCTTTCCCGCGCTGCATTCCGACCCCCAGTGGAAGCGCACCGCTCCCATCGCCCGCCTCGATCCCAAGGAGAGCACGGCGCTGGTCGACCGCGTGGGTACCTGGCAGGCGAACCGCGACAAGAGACAGAACGGCTTCTTCCTCGCCAAGAAGGCCCGCGGCGTGGACGTGAGCGACCTCGACAAGGACGCAAACAGCGATCTCCACGACCTCAACGACACGTTCGGCTACGTGTGGGAGGTGGCCAACCTCGGCGACTTCGAGAACGGCTTCTTTGACGATGTTGCCGAGGAGGACCGATACGTCGCCTTTGTCGACCCGTCGACGTACCCCGAGAACCCCTCGTGGCCGCTGCGCAACCTCCTGTGGCTCATCCGGCAGCGATTCCGCCTGACAAAGGTGCAGATCCTATGCTACCGGGACATCAGATCGAGCAGGCACGCTGCTAGGAGCATCATCCTGCCGTTGGAGATGGACCCGGTAGAGCCGCTCGCGGTCACGGAGATGCCCAAGGTCACCGGTTGGGAGCGGGACGGCGAGGGCAAGCTGCGGGCCAGGATCGCGAACCTCGGCGAGTACATGGACCCCGCGCGGCTGGCCGACCAATCCGTGGATCTGAACCTGAAGCTCATGAAATGGCGCATTTCGCCGAACCTGGACCTCGACACGATCCAGTCTACCAAGTGTCTGCTTCTGGGGGCCGGTACGCTCGGCAGCTACGTGTCCCGGAACCTCATGGGCTGGGGCGTTCGAAAGATCACCTTTGTGGACTACGGGCGCGTGTCATACTCGAATCCCGTACGGCAGCCCCTGTTCGAGTTCGAGGACTGCTTGGACGGCGGCAAGCACAAGGCGACGCGGGCGGCCCAGGCGCTGAGGAGGATCTACCCCGGTGTCGAGAGCGAGGGCCACGTCTTGTCCGTACCCATGCTCGGCCATCCTTTCACGGACGAAGCGAGAAGCAAGGCGGACCACGACAAGCTGAAGCAGCTCATTGACGATCACGACGCCGTCTTCCTCCTGATGGACAGCCGCGAGTCGAGATGGCTGCCCAGCGTCGTGGGCAAGGCCGCCGGCAAGATTGTTCTCAACGCCGCCCTCGGATTCGACTCGTTCGTGGTGATGCGACACGGGGCCGAGCCGCCTGCCGACACCCGGCCGGCGGAGGACACGGAACGCAAGACGCTGGGCTGCTACTTCTGCAACGATGTCGTGGCCCCGGCCGACGTGAGTATTCTTTTTTATTCTTTTTGACACGCGTAAAATAGGATAGATAGCGAGAGCCTTGGACTGACTTTTTGATTTGTGTAGTCGCAAAAAGACCAGACCTTGGACCAGCAATGCACGGTCACTCGACCGGGCGTGGCGGCGATCGCTTCGGCGCTGCTCGTCGAGCTCTTTGCAAGCCTCCTCCAGCATCCCCTCAAGCAACACGCGCCGGCGCCCCGGACGTCCGACGACGAGAAGGACCCGCATGACCACGCCCTGGGGCTGGTCCCCCACACGGTGCGCGGCTACCTGCACAACTTCAACAACAAGGTGATCCGGGGGGAGTCGTACCCGTGCTGCAGCGCCTGCGGCCCCCCGATCCTGGAGGCGTACCGGGCCGACGGTTGGAAGTTTGTCAAGAGGGCGCTCTTGGAGAAGGACTACGTCGCCGAGCTGTCCGGGCTCGCGGACGTGCAGCGCGAGGCCGAGAGGCGGGCGGCGTCGATGGACTGGGAGGACGAGGAGGACGGCGCGGACGAAGGAGACGGAGAGCTGATTTGAAAGGGTCCCCCCTTTTCCAATGTCTTCTGGAGCGGAGTGAGTGAGTACCTAACTCCACGGTGTGGAATAGACCAGGCGTTTGGGAACTTTTTTTTTGTTTTTTTGTAGATGACATTTGGGGCGTTGCGGCATCAAGAGGTACCTGGTATTGCTGGTATCGGGTTATGAAGTTTACAACACCAACAAACAAACACCCCTACGACGTCGGCATTTGTTTACTACCTAGGCTGGCGAAATAGAAGCACGCAATGTTTCTTTTCCCCCCTTTTTTTCTTTCTAGTATTAGGGTTAAGCCGTGATGACAGTCGCGTGAGACTCTTTTTTCTATCTATCCTGCCATCTTGGCTGTCCCTCATCCCGCGGGGCAGCGATCTCGAAGGAATGTGCGTTCATGATACACATTCACGATTCCAGGGCCCGGGCCCGGGCCGAACTGCAGGTGACAGGGTTCCCCACACCAGTTCTGCACTGTACGGTGTACCTTAGGTACCGGAGTGTAGCTGTCCCCTGTAGGTAGGTTGTGACCGAGCATCGGTTTCACGTTCCCGCTAACAGATCTGGCACAGCGTTCGGTGAGCGGCTGTTAGCAGCGCTACGTCCCCAGGTATTGTGTAACCGTACAGAGCTTCAACTGATGCCGGACCAGACAACCCAGGCGCCACAGGGGGGCTGGATTACCTAAGAGCGCTAGAGAACGCAGCATACCTACTTAGTCAGGTGTCGCATTCATACTCACAACCTCATCCCGCTCACACACACCTTGGGCTTGTACTTATTTCGTTACATCTTTATGGGTATCTACGCTGTCTACTGTTAAAATCTCATTTCTTTGTTCTCACCCCCGTGTTTTCCCCCGTTGGGAAGATGTAGAAGGAGGCAAAAACAAGCTTTGGAATAGCTGCTCGCTCAGTGTTGATCATCTGAAGAACCACGTTGGGGACTGAGACGAGACGAGAACAAGGCGAGGCGAGGCGAGGCGAACGAAAGACGACAGGTTCATCGGCGAATTACAATACATTCGCTCCGTGAGTCAACGCATCTTGGTCGTCACAAGCACGCACACACGTCGCCCGCCAGCGCTCAACCGTCACCACCCAACGGCATCTTTCTTACCCCCCAAAACTCGATCGCCCGCACGCCATGCTGCGCTCCGTCTTCCGGCGCCTGATCTCGGACCGGCCCGTGTCCGTCGACGACTACGTCGGCGTCGTGGTGCCGCTCGAGGAGGCGCACCTGCACAGCCACTCGGCCCGGACGGGGAAGTGCGAGTTCGAGGAGCGCCCGAGCCAGGACGACGACGGCGACGGGCACGATGTGGTCGAGGACGGGAACCGGGACCGGGACCAGGACGAGGACGAGGACGGCAAGGACCAGGGCGAGAGCGCGGGCATGCTGGAGATGAGCGCCGCCGAGTACACGATCGAGGGGCTGCGGAAGGAAGTGAGGAGGGGCGAGAGGGGGCGGCGGTGGACGGAGTACGAGCGTGAGTCTCTCCATCCGAGTTGAGTGAGTGAGTGTTGTGAGGGTTGTGAGTGGAGTGTGAGATGTGGTGATTGTTTTTTCGAAGAGGACTCGGATGCTGATTGAGACGTTTGGGAGGGGTTGGGCAGTCAAGTCGAAGCTCATCAACAAGGCGATTCAGGATATCGGCATGGGACGGTATAACTGGCAGCTCTTCGTCCTGTGCGGCTTCGGCTGGTTCGCGGATAAGTATGTCTGGTCCCCCTTTTCCCCCCTGAGAACGGAGTCGCTAACCGACGTTGACCAGTCTCTGGATGCACGTAAGTTGACCCTTTATCCTCCTCTCTCTCCCTCTCTCCCTCTATATGTACATGTACATACATGTCTATGTGACAATCTCTCAGTCACTGACAACCGTCCCAGGGCGTCGCCCTCACGCTCCCCTCCCTCTCGGCCGAGTTCGGCATCTCGGAGCAGCGCGTGCGGTACACGACGTCGTCCATCTTCCTGGGCCTCTGCTTCGGCTCCTTCGTCTGGGGCATCGGGTCCGACGTGCTGGGCCGCCGCGCCGCCTTCAACCTGACGTTGCTCATCACCGGCGTCTTTGGCGTGCTGCTGGCCGCCGCGCCCACCTGGGGCTGGGTCAACCTCCTGTTTGCGGCCCTCGGCTTCGGCGTCGGCGGCAACCTGCCCGTCGACGGCGCCCTGTTCCTCGAGTTCCTGCCGGACGCCTCCAGCAGCCTGCTGACCCTGCTGTCCGTGTGGTGGCCCGTCGGCCAGCTGTGCTCGTCGCTGGCGGCCTGGTACTTCATCGCCGGCGCCGGCCGCCCCCCCGCCGCCGCCGACGGCAGCGACAACAACACGGGGTGGCGCCGCTTCGTGCTGGCCATCGGCCTCGTCACCTTCTTCATGTTCGTCGTGCGCTTCTTCGTCTTCCGCCTGTTCGAGTCGCCCAAGTTCCTGCTCTCGCGCGGCCGCCAGGCCGAGGCCGTCGCCGTCGTCCACGGCATCGCCGCCCGCAACGGCGCCCGGACCTGGCTCACCGAGGAGGTCCTCGACGCCGTCGTCGACGGCGCCGGCGGGGGCGCGGCGGACGACCGCGACAACGACGACGATAACGATCGTCGTCGCCATCGCCATCGTCCCAGGACCACCAACATCCTCCGTGAGAGGATGACGGCCTTCTCCGGCGACCGCCTCCGGCCGCTCTTCAAGACGCGCACGCTCGGCCTCGCGACCGTCATCGTCTGGTTCGTCTGGGCCACCATCGGCATGGGCTACCCGCTCTTCAACGCCTTCCTGCCGCAGTACCTCTCCCACGGCGGCGCGGCGGCGCCCTCGCCCTCGCCCCCGCCGGACTCGGGCTCGGGCACGGACCCGGACGCCGGCGGCGCGACGCCCATCACCCCGGACACCTACCGCACCTACGCCATCACCTCGGCCGTCGGCGTGCCGGGCAGCCTGCTGGCGGCCTACCTCGTCGGGCAGCCGTCGCCCTGGCTCGGCCGCCGCGGCACGCTCGCCGGCTCGTCGCTGGTCTCGGCCGTGTTCCTGTTCCTGTTCGTGCGGTTCGGCACGAGCCCGGCGTCGCAGCTCTTCTTCTCGTGCGTCGAGGCCTTCTCGCAGAACATCATGTACGGCGTGCTCTACGCCTTCACGCCCGAGATCTTCCCGGCGCCCGTCCGCGGGGCCGGGACCGGCGTCGCCAGCTTCCTGAACCGCGCCATGGGGCTCCTGGCCCCCGTGCTGGCGGCCAACGTGCCGGGCGACGGGACCACGGCGCCCATCTACCTGTCGGGGGCGCTGATCCTCGCGGCGTTTGTGGGCATGTGTCTGATCCCCATCGAGACGAGGGGGCGGCAGAGGTTGTAAGCGGGAGGAAATCATTTCTCTCTTTCTTTTTTCTTTCTTGTGCAGTGGGATATTGTTGATGCTGTGTTGCGGCATAGAAGATGCGTTGTGTATTGGGGAGGGGAGAGGGCGGTCCCACGATGTAGAGAAATAGAGTCTTGCTCCTTTTTTTTTTTTTGCCATGCTCCTCTTCATTCCCGTTACCTGGTCCTCTTCCATGGTTGGTGAGTGTTCAAAGCGAAAAAAAAAAAAAAAAAAAAAAAA
>PJEX01000319.1:15012-33995 GCA_005350895.1 Colletotrichum tanaceti | reverse complement strand
CGACCAGCCACCCCTCGACGGCCTTCATGTCGCCCCGGTTCGCCCTCTGGCCCCGCCGCTCGCCGACGGAGCCGGTGATCTCGCTCATGTCGGGAAAGACGCGGGCGGCGAGGCCCGTCTCGCGGTGCCGCTCGGTGACCTTTTTGTGGTGCGCGGGGATGTCGCCCCAGCTCTCCGTCTTGATGAAGCGCATGTAGGCGTCGACGCGGCGCGGGCCGCCCTCGAGGCAGAGCAGGCCCGGCTTCCCGGCGTAGAGGAAGCCCGTGAGGCCGTACGCCGGCGCGTGGGCGACGAGGTCGTCGCGCTTGGAGCGGGTCGAGATGGAGGGGAAGTAGAACCACACGCGGACGAGGCGGCGGCGCGGGTGGTTCTCGCCCGCGGCGTCGTCGTCGTCGTCGTAGTCTGAGTCTGCGTCTGCGTCTGCGTCTGCGTCCGGATGGTTGTTGGCGGCGGCGGCGAGGTGCTCTGCGGCGGCGTCCCGGACGACCTCGATGGTGCCCAAGAGGTCCTCGTCCTCGGGGACGCGCGCGTTGAGCTGGGCCGTCGCGGCGCGGCTTAGCCAGGCCGGTTGGCGGACGCGCACGGCAACGCGCGGGGCCTCATCCGGCGGCGTGGGCGGTGGCGGCGTGGGGCCGCTGGGCGGGTGGGAGAAGGGCACGGCAATGTCGAGCTGCAGCGTCTTGGGCGGCGCCGGCGGGTCCTTTCCGTCTTGTTGTTGCCGTTGCTCGTCGATGGTGAGGGTGAGCAGCACCGAGACCTGCGGGGGTCTGGTGGTGAAGGTGAGTTGTGGTGGTAGTGGTGGTGATGATGATGATGATGGGTCCTCGAGGTGAGATTTGAAGAGGGCGAGGATCTCTTCTGACTCCTTTTCGATCGTGGCCTCTCCCTCGGCCGGGTACATGGCCATCAGGAGGTCGATCTGGCCGATTTGGTGCTCGACGAGGTCGGGCGGGAGGAGGTGCCATGACGGTGAGGTCGCCATTTGTGAGGGATTCTTTGGTCTGCGTATTTCTCGGGGGAAAAGGGAAAAGGGTGGCTGAGAAATGAGACGATTCAAGTAGTTCCGAAATGATTTGTGTTGCCCCTTATTCCTCTGGCCTCATCTTTTTTTTTTAACGGAATTTATCTCGGGTCTTCCACTCACGTCGTCGTTGTCCTCTCGATCGGCGGCCACCACAACTTGTGACTTGGTTGAGAGATTTTCGGGCTGGCCCGAGTCGAGAGCTTCACACACTTTCAGCCACACACATTTTTAGCCACACACACCTTTCGCCACAAACGCCACACTTTCCGCTTTCACGATATTGACACGCGATGTTAACATTTGATCATGTTGACATTCAATCATGTCCACCAAGGCAAGTTCCAGTCAACTTGTATGGGTTACATTATCTAGTTTACACGGGAACTCCTCCAACGGCCCTGTTTCACGACGTCTCGTCTATTGCTCAACCACCTTTCGACCTGGTATTGTGTCTGTCGGCTCGGGCACCTGCCGGCGCGTCGACCCTCCGCTTCTGCATCGCCTTGCCGATGGCGTCCCTCACCACGGGATCTGCCCGGATGGTGTTTTGCACCAGCCAGTCCTTGACCTTGGAGCGCACGCTGCCGATGGCCTCCCTGTCGCCCTTGAAGGGGTTCATCTCCATGTCCAGCAGCCGGCCCATCTCGCCTTCGACGCCGCTGGCGAGGGCCTCGAGGCGCTGCAGGCCCTCGTCGACGGCGGCGGCGGAGCTCTCGACGGCCTTCTGCGCGGCCTGGGCGTTCTGGTCGAGCAGGGGCCCGATCTGGCCAAAGGCGATGTAGATGGTGAAGGCGGCCTGGCGGGCGAGCGAGATGAGCTGGAACTGCAGGTAGGGGGTGGTGCGGCGCAGGGCGGTGGCGAGGACGGCGTTGGCGGCGGCGAGCGGGGGCGGCATCTCGGGGCGGGTGACGACGATGAGCTCGACGAAGAACAGGGTGACGATGATGAGCCAGCGCCAGTAGCGGCCCCAGTCGATGTAGCCCAGCAGGCCGAGGGTGTAGGTGACGACGACGGCGATGCCGTAGTAGGGGATGGTGCTCTGGAAGACGCCGCGCGAGACGTAGTCGTGGACCGTCTTGCAGTTGGGCCAGGTGGCGACGTCGGGCCCGAAGCGCTCGTAGGCGAAGCGGCGGGCCGAGTCGGCGAGGGTCTCGGAGGCGGTCTTGAGGTGCATGAAGTGGGCGGTGGCGACGCTCGTATCGGCGCCGGCGAGGCCGGCCTTGTCCGGGTGGTGGACGGCGGCGAGGCGGCGGAAGCGGGACTTGATGATGCGCACGGGGGCGTTGACGGCGACGTCGAGGTCCGTGTAGAAGGTGCCCTGGACGCGGAGGACGCGGTCGGCCTCGAGGAGGGTGTAGGCGAGGTAGAAGGAGACGACGAGGATGTGGATGCGGCGGCGGTGGGTTACCCACTTGGCGGACCCGGGCTGCGGCTTGGGGTCGCCGGCGCGGATGACGATGCCATAGTAGATGGACTGCACCCAGCCGGTGATGAGCTGTGAGGGGGAGGGGAGGGGGATGTCAGTTATCGTGTTCGTGAGCTGTGGCGGCGGCGGTGGTGGTGTGGGTGGTGTTGGTGGTGATGGTGATGGAAGGGTGCGCTTACGTTGGGCAAGAAGGCCCAGCCTATGAGGGAGAGAACGTTGGACATTTTGTGACGCTGCGCATCACTTCTGAGAGTGTACGCGAGGAGGAAACGGAAGCGGTGCTGCGACGCTGCAGTGTTGCTGCGGAGGGGGAGGGGGGGAAGGATCGAGAGATCGGATGGCGGACGGCGGACGGCGGACGGCGGATTCGAGGTGAAGTCGTCAATTCTCGCGATATTGGGGAGGAGGAAAGCTTTGGAGACTCGCTGGCGTTTTCGCTAATGACTGCGAGCTGCCAAGCGCTGGCCCCGGCGCTGACCTCATTCCCGACGCTGGTGGTGAATCCCTGTCAGTACCTACCCTGCTATCTAGGCACTTAGGTACGTACCAGTAAGGTAGGTCAGTGCTCCGTACCTACCTTAGGTAGGTAGGTACCCAGGTACCTAAGTATCCCTGTCAAGATTGCGGGTTGGTTGCCGCAAGTGGGGGTCTGCTTATGTCATTAGTTTTGTTACTGAGGTACTATCCGTACTGAATCCGCAACTCTTCCATCATGTCATCAACACCAAATCAACACTTTCTTTCTCTTACCTAAGTCAAGTTCTCTAACATCAAGACGTTGACTCTCTCGACAGCATTCGAGAAACGGAACGGAAATCCCCAAGTTTCCTAACCAAGGAGAACGATGATTTGCTGCGGCAATGCTCAACGTCAGGCCAGCTGCCCCTCTACCTAGGTAGTGTTGAGTATTTACTCCTGCTGCTTCCCAACGCCGTAGAGAAGAGTCCAATCAACAGGCACGACAGACAGTACTAGAGATTCGGACATCCGGAAATTCTTTGGGACCTTTTCTGCGCGATCGTTGCTTCATCAAATGAACCGATGGGCATGCAGCGACGACACCGTGAACTTGGGACGACACCGCAGCGGCCGAGCGTTTCGGGAACGATCGACGAGGTGCTGGTCTGTCGGCATCGGCCTGGCTTCGTCCTCTCTAGATCGAAAAGTAGGCGGGCGGTAGTTATAACCGTGTGCGCTCCCCCCCCGGCTGGCCAAAGGACTCGCAGACGACTGCAGGCAATATGCCTGTCATATTGCCCCTTCTTGCCAAGAAGAATTTGCTGTACATGTGTGATGCTGAAACAACGATATCATGGCCGAAAATCTGAAGCTAAAAGCCAGTAGACTCATGGACCTTGGGTTCTCGGGATCGTAGTGGGCAATCTTCTTCGGCGAGCCTATCTGTCTGGATATCGTCATACTTGAGTGTCTCTCGCGCTACAGCAGGAGCCTTTACTAATCCATCTTATTTATTCAGACGATCGGTGGTCTGGTCACCCACCATGACCTGTTTCTGGACAATGTCACGAGATCTACCTGGGCTATATACATGGACACCGAATACGATGCCGTACGGAACAATCTGGGGCAGCAATCGCTTGGCTAGGCTAGGCTGGAGGGGCTACCTGGGGGGGGGGGACATATTCCGCGCTGACAAGACTTCTGCTACCCAAACAGACATCGTCTGGAAGATGCTCGCCTTTCGTACTGTAAAACCGACCAAAGAATCGCCGGGCCGATCGTAACTCCCACCGTCCCCGATGGGGAATTCTCGGTTTAGCCTTTCTTCGAGAGTCTTCCAGATGCGGCGCGGCGTATGACGAGGCAGGACCCCATGATGGCTTCGGACGACAAACACGTCTGGGACGCGGCGGGCCTCCCTTTCATTCGATAACTTACAAACAGACGACGTCAGTCTCCCGCTGACTCGGGTCGTTGTCGTCATCCGTCCTTCGTTTCTTTCCTATGCCGCACACACCGGACCGTCAGGCATAGATGGCCCATCTTGTGACGACGTGACTTCGGCGTCTTCAAGTCAGAAAAACGAATCAAGAGAGACAAAGGACTAAAGGTTTTTGGAAAAGTCACCACAGCATGCGAAGGTTCTCAAATTCCGTTTTACCGTCGGTGGCGATGGGGGGGGAAGAAACAACGGCCAAGAAGAAGTATTAATACTCTTATACTCTTGCAGCCGCTGTACCGTTGCTCTACTGGGTTGCCATCCCGCGCATGAGGGCAACAGAACCATACACTATTTTCCATTCTTGATCCAGCATCTATTATGAAGACCACCACGTACGCCACTACGCTCTCGCTTGCTCTGGGGTGGACGAACGTCGCCGCCCGACCGGTTTCTGAGCAGCAAAACGCGGCAACTCCAAGCATCGCCGGGGGCAACCAAACGGCGGCGGAGGCGGCGGCGGCGAAATCACATGCCCTGGAAGCCGACATCCTAGGCCTGAACGCGTTCCTCGGAGGGGACGACCTGAACTCCATCAACAACGTGAACCCCGACCCGAAGGACCGGATCTACCCTAAGCGCTCCGAGAAGGACGCGCCGTACTCCCTGTCGGAGCAGGAGCTCAGGAGCAAGATCTTCATCCCAAAGACCTTCTCCGCGTCGTCCAAGAAGCAGCCCGTGATCCTCGTGCCCGGCACGGCCGCGATGGCCGGCTCGACGTACCGCGCGAACCTCGCACCCCTCCTGGCGAAGTCCGACTTTGCCGACCCGCTGTGGGTCAACATCCCCGGCGCGTCCCTCGGCGACGCCCAGGGGAACGCCGAGTACGTCGCCTACGCCGTCAACTACGTCCGCAGCGCGACGGGCAAGAGGCCCGCCGTCGTCGCCTGGAGCCAGGGCAACCTGAACGCGCAGTGGGCGCTCAAGTATTGGCCGAGCACGCGGGAGGCCGTCACGGACCTCGTGGCCATGAGCCCGGACTTCCACGGCACCACCGAGGCGTTCATCGCCTGCGGGACCGGCCCCGCCGCCGCCGCCGTCGGGTGCACGCCCAGCGTGTACCAGCAGGGGTACGACTCGCAGTTCGTGCGCACCCTCCGCGCGAACGGGGGCGACAGCGCCTATGGTAAGGTCATCAATGTTGTTTCTGTTTGAAGAAGAAAAGAAAGAAAAGGAAGGGAGGGTGAAAGAGAGAGAGAGCACTGGAGCTGACACCAGACGGGTTCTCGCAGTGCCGACGACGTCGATATTCAGCGCGACGGACCAGATCGTGCAGCCGCAGTCCGGGCCGGGCGCCTCGGCCTTCCTCAAGGACGGCAAGGACGGCGCCAAAGCGTCCAACGTCGAGGTGCAGACAGTGTGCCCCCCGGGCACGCCGGCGGGCGGGACGGTGACGCACGAGGGCATGCTGTACAACGCGGTGGCGTTCGCGCTGCTGCGGGACGCGCTCGCGAACGAGGCCGGGCCCGGCCGGCTGGAGAAGGTCGACAAGAAGAAGGCGTGCGCGGACCCGGCGGCCGGGGATATGGACGCGCTGTCGATCCAGGCGACCAAAGCCGTGCTGGCCGACGCGGCGAAGAACGTGCTGGTGTACCCCAACAAGGTGAAACGCGAGCCGGCCATTAGGGACTATGCTAGGTAGTGGTAGTAGTAGTAGTAGTAGTATTAGGTTTGTCTGGTGATGCCCTGCATCTTTGATGGGGGAGGGGTGTTGCGGCCCTCGGCCATGCTGGACGCGGCTTTCTTTTTCTCAGTCATGTTGCAGAAACGGCGGGCGTTAGCGAGCGGGTATCCCATGATTTGTTTCTTGCTCCGGAACACGTATACAGTCAAGATGATTTGTCCATTGTTGATTATCATTGCTAGAAGAACGAGTCTTCCTTACCTACTTGCACTTGACGTCAAAAGGACTATGGGGGGATTTCTCGAGCCCCTTTTGCACAGAGAACTGTGTCAGCCCACTCCGTAGACTTGAAAGCCGGGGCCGCCTTTCGTCGTTGATGTAGCGATGATCCGTCCCATTCCATCCCGCGCAGTGGCGCAAAACGTCTTGGTTTCTCCCTCACCGGAGCCTTCTGGCGACTTTCCCACCTGGAGAGCCCTGCGCGAATCGCGAACCAGTAGGTCCTGCTGGTGTGGTTGCAGGTTCGATTCCAAAAAATACGTCGAAAGAAAAAGGTTCCCCTGAACTTAGATCTATCTAGGTCTTTAGCTGTATCTCGTATTATTTCCCCCCAGCTCTTTATGCATAGCCTTAGCTACTGGAAACTCTCCTCTAGAAAACATTAATAGATATATTATAGAAGATTGGTCTTATAGGGAGCTCTTACCCCACGTCCCCTTAAGGTAGTGCTTAACATCACGAGCCCATTCGGGAACTGTTATACGGAAGGTGTGCCGCGTGCCGCAAGGAAGCCTTCTTTCTGCAATCGAAAATTTCTCCCTACTAGGTCTACTGGGTCGACGTTCCCTTTCCGTATGTTCATCTTCCGAATCCGAAAACATTGCTGCAGGTCGACCAGGTGAAGGAGGTCCCTCTTCTGGAGAATGAGAATCTGGACTCTCTGGATCTCGTATGGTACAATCTGTACGAAACTTGACCACAAGGACGCGGTCCTCACAGGTAAGATCGATGCTAATAGAGACCTTATATCCTGGGTTCGGGTGGTCCAGCTCCGATTCTATGCTTTCTCTGCGAGATTGCTCAAGGCCGTCGCCGGGAACTGTGCGCAGCGGTGCTCTCCAGATTCGGTATAACAGGCGGTCGGTAGATCTATTAGGCGACTTTGCCCAATAGAACCAAGGAACTACCGTGGGAGATGGGGTGTTTGGTTCGCCTTCGTAATTGTAACGCGCGAGAAGCCGGTTAAAGTCTTCATTTAGAAGTACAAAGGGGTCAGGCATGGGCCCAATGCTATGGTGAATGCGCCGATGGTCGCTGAAACAGGACGGGAGCAGACATCTCGGCCATGACAATCTCGAGGGTTCGGAGGCCACAAGTTCCAGGCAAGAAGCCAGAGCAAGAAGAAGTGTAGACTGGAGCATGACGCGAAATACGTGATCAAGTAGTGTTAGCAGAAGCGGAGGAGTTTCCCTTGGCTCAAAGCACAGCTAGGTAGCTATATATACTACCTACTACAGACACATTAGAAGCTTTGAAATGATTGAATGTGTTGGAGCAACAATTCCAAGGGATCGTATGGAGCCTACGGACTTGGCCGAAGTCCTCAGGAATTGCGTTATTATACAAGGGAACGCCGAGATTAGATAATAATGCGTCCTTCTGTACAAGGTACTCTAAGTGATCAGGAAATACCTCTACGCTGTCTTGCGATGGCTGCGTTCGAAATTAAAAAAAAAAACGTCTTTGCGTAAGATGCATTCCTTAATACCTGTTGGTATCACAGGTACTGCAGTAACGAACGTCTCACTTGTGGTGAATGGTATTCCGTGTTGATCTGGGCTACCTAGGTAAGGTACAGAAGGAAGGTTCTAACTTGAGGGCAGCGAACGACGGAAACCGTGATATGGCTGGCCGGTGGACCCACCTCCGGGCTGGAGGTGTGTCCGGGCACTCTGTTTGGCCCAGCCAGGTCTCCGTCCCCACTTTCTCATGGACGATCCGATCGAGATTCCAACAATACCTAAGGCTACAAGACTAGTAAGATTAAATTAAAGTAATAAAAAGTTTTTGAAAAACATAGGCTCTCTAACGGTATCTTTTTCATGTTTTCATCTATTTTCAATTAGAGTATGAGTTGCCTGCGAACGCTACTAACGCAGCGACTTCCTTCAAGGTATAGTTGCGTTGGCAGCGTTCGTAATTTTAATCCAAATTTCTTTTTAGACATGTTTTTTTGTTTGTATACTAGGCGCAAGTAAGCAAGGCCCTTGTTGGCATTCAGACCGTGGACGAGCTTCTTCTGTTAGGTTAGAACCGCAAGATCGAGCGACATCAAGCCCGCATTATTCGACAAGCCTATTGTTTTGGCGGGAACTCAAAGGGACCTTGGCGTATCTCCCGACAAGGCTGCACAATCGAAGAGCTTGTCCGAATATGTGACCAAGCGAGCGTCCAGCGCTGGCTACATACAGCGTTGACGCCAGGATCACGTTCTACTCCCTCCGACGATCGGCTGCTGAGAGCCTATACAAAGCATACGGAACCGAAGTTGCCCTCCAAGTCATGGGGCACGACTCCGAGGGACGAATAATGGAGAAATGCTACCTTGACATACGCCGGGGCCTTGACCTCACATCCGTAGAGCTTGGAGAAGACATCAACCAGCGCCAGAGTAAGCCCATAGCGAAACGGGATGTCAATGCACTCAAACGCCTCGACAACGCAGAAACCATGACCAAGTTTGTAAATCCTGTTGCCGACGCACTCTTTCATAGCCTGCTGCTACGACGGGATCCCTACGTTAAGTCGATCGTCAGATATCAAGAACAGAAAGAGGTGTTCAAGACGCATAGCCCTAGACGCTGCTAGAAACTAAGTCGAAGAGGAACGTGCTGTAAGAATCACAACCGGAGACGTCGAGAAGCGCAAGAAGAATATCGTCAACAGAATGGATATGTTTACCCAACAACTTGTTCGACGAGCGGCCCAGGCTGCTAATCTAAGAAGATAGACCGGTTTGGCGTCCCGATTGTCAGATCAGGACATGTCTTGATCACCGCCCTGATGGTCTAGCGGTATGATTCTCCCTTAGGGTTGTGAACCTGAATGGGAGAGGTCCCAGATTCGAATTCTGGTTAGGGCCCAATCTTTTGCGTCTCAAAGCTAGACGCAATGCTTCCCTTTTGGTGCTGACGGCGAACTCCAAGTGGATATCGACAAGGTCCAAACAAGACGAGTGCGGCGAGAACACGGCCAGCAGGTACGCAGGCAAGGACAAGGAGGACGCAGACAACAAGGGCTTGGGCAACAGCCCTCCCTCCCTGGTCATAAAAAGCATCTCCACCGACGGCGGAGTTGTCCCGGCCAAAGGGGGAGGCAAAAGAAGTGGACTGACGGAAGCTGGGGCAGTTGTTGCAAGATGCCTAGTAGTGCCACAGCGCCATCCGCGACGGAGACATCGTCGCAGAAAAGGATTTTCCAAGGTGCGAGACGGCATACCGGCGGGAGGGAGCCTCATGTGAAGTCAAGTCGCAGACACAAAGTCCTCCTGATGGCGGAAACGCGTGACTGGGTCGAAAGCGGGCCACTTCATGCCATGCCTGGACCGCCAGGGAGCATCGACGACGACATGGCGAGGTTCTGGAACGCGCGTCGGTGTTGCGTCCCTGGGGAGTAGTAAGTACATCGTATGTAGCTCATCAGCGACTTTGTGGACAGTGGTGGAGTAATAAGGAGCCTTTACCAGTGACGAGGAGGTGGTGGTGGAGGTGGTGGAGAGGCGAGAGAGAGACGAAAAGACGGTACGGATACATACCTCCCTCCTTAAGCAGAAGTCCCGAAGAAAGAGCGGCGTCAGGGATGGGCTGGGCTCTGCTACATGCTGTTACTTGTATGTATATGGGACGGGGGGTCGGTACGGGGCACGGAGCCGTGCGGGGGTGTGTGGGAGAACTTTTACACAGTCCGCGGTTGTCTATTCTGAGAATTCATTCGACTCGACTTCCAGTTGCCAATGTGCCTAGGTAATTGTTGGTGCGAGCGAGTCGGAATGTGTTTATCCGTACAGTTGCCCTGACTGCCCTGACTGCCTTGACTGCCCTGACTAGGTACCTAGGTACATAGGCACTTAGTAGATACCGCGCCAAGCCCTGAAACCACCTCACGTGCCCACCTTCCCACGGATTCAGAAAAAGAAAGAACAGGTAGTGTAGGTACATATCTAGTCAGGTACCTTCTTATCAGTTCTTGCCGTTGAGGCTAAGGTACCTTATTTTCCGTTCAACCTCCTGTATCGCAACGTATCCTTCCGTCCCTCTCTCTCTCTGGCTTCCAGCTTACACTGTATCCATCCTGGCCACGTGTGGCTCAACACACACACACACTACACGGAGTATACATCGTAAGCTTACGGTCCAGCCCCGGTCAATAACCCATAAGCACCCAAGTGGGCTCAGATTCGCCCTACCGGGCTCGATGACGGATCCATCTGCCTCTACTCTTTCTGCTCAACCTCGACTGCCGCATAAGATCAGCGATTGCCCCTAGGACTGTGCTTGACAGTCCCGGAAAACCCGCGTCTTCACGTTGCAGTCAGTCATCTTGGCGCTCGTGGTCACCAAGAGGCGTCCGGACTTGAGACATACCTACATGGCCAGGCCCCAACATGGGTCAACTCATACCGATCAATCCCAGCCCTGTAGGCTGTTAGCGTGTTTGGGCCGGCCTCCGGGTGTTGAGCCGCTGCCCATCACACACGCCCTTGTCCTCTGCTTCAGTCTTCGTCTTCCTAGGCTTTCGGGAAGACACCGCTTTCGTCCGCTGGCCCACGAGCTCCTGACGGCTGTGAACCAGTGTTCAAACCACCGCGGAGACGTCCCGTCGGGTGACCCCTGTCTGCGGCAGTCATTTTGTTTACCCATCAGACGGATGGTGCGGTGAACAGGGGCCGGCGCCGGGGTCGGGGTCGGGGTCGGGACCGGGGTGTGTTCCCTCTCCTCCTGCTTGTGGCCTGGGCTCTACAACGACATCGACGTCCTCGATGGTCCAAGTTCTCGACGACTCTTTTTTAGACATGCCATCATTCCTTCGGGAACGGTCTTCTCCTCCTCTGGATCTCTCACTTCTCTGTTTCTCAACCAACATTGTTCTTCATCTCTTGTGCTCGTAGGCTTGAGGCCGTTTTCCTTTCCTTGCCCTGGCGGTTGTAACCTTCCACTGCCCTGGCGGCCCTGTTCATCCTCATACTTAATTCTGGTCGTCTCCACTGGGTCTCCATGATTTATCCCACCCAATCCTGCAGCCGTATAACGCCTTCAGAATGGCCTTTTCGGAAAGATCTTGTCCCGTTTCGGGCACTATGGGAGCCGTATGCCCGGTCGGCGCAAACAGCTCGGGCAGGCAAAGCCGATCGAGCAGCCGCAGTACCGGCCCCCGAGGATGCTCCTTCTCCGGCTTTACCCAGCCTGGTGATATCCACACAGCTTTCGATGTGAGTCCAGAGTCACACCCAGTTCTCTCCATCTTGAACACGCTGATGACAGTCCAGATCCCCCGGGGAGTCGACGCAGAGGAATGGCTCCGGATGAGGTACGTTCTAACCAATCCTAAGCATGCCCATGCTCGACACGGCACGTTAACCGCGTGTCTGCAGAGAACGGAAGTCAATCAATCATGTCCTCTACTCCAAATACCCCTCCACGCAAGAGATTGACACCGTCAAGAGCCAGGCCGAGATGGATGCCTTCAACGTCAGCGAGCAAAATGTGCTCGCCGTCGCCCTCGGCGCACCAGCCAGACAAGTTATGCTCAGAGCCCAGGAGATAGGGCCGCGGACCGGCTGGAGAGACGGCTACCTCAGCACAGAGCACGGCTTCTGCCCGCCCGATTACGACGAGGCTGCGGGTGCCCTGGCCCGATCGCCAGGCCGTGTGTGGTCCGACCTCTGCGAAAGAATGCCGGGATGTGTTTCGCGCGGCCGGGTGAGAGAATCCATCGCCGCCGCGCCCGTCATCGAGGGCACCGAACACGTCATCCCCGACCAAGCACTCTGGGCAGCCCTCGTCGCCCTGGGCATGCTCTGCTCCATCTACCGCTTCGAGCAGAAGTACGACGGCCACGACGGGGTGAACGCTACAACGAACCGGACAAAGTTGAAGCTGAACTGCAAGATGGGCGATCACTTGGGGGAAGAGCTCGTCGGTATCCCTCTCAGCATTGCTCTTCCATACCACCAGGTTTCTCGCCGCATGGGCAGAACCCTTCCACACCTCACCTTTGTCGACCAGTCCTCCTACAATCTGAAGATCAAGGACGCAACATCGAGCTACCCCTACGTCGCTCGCTTCGACAATATGGAGCTTAGATGGCCCATGTTTGGCGAGCGTGCCGAGGTGGCCTTCCTGAAGGGGGTTGCAGAGACTTCCGGTCAGTGCCATCCATCCGCAGCCGCACCCTGCATGTTGGCTCCCCTCGACCAAGTATCACTCTTTTACTGACTTGCTGCGACAGCCTCCTTTCAACATGGGCCCGATGCCATCGCGGCCTGCCAAGAGCACGTCATGAACCGCAACGTCGAAGGCCTCCTTCACGAAATGATTCGGCTGAAGGAAATCCTCGAACGCATGCCCAACGCCTTCCATTCCATCTCGACGAATCCCAATGCCGGTGAGAACTATGTGCCCGTCCAACAATGGGTTCGCTGGGCCAAGTTCTCCGCACCTCTTTCGAAGCGGTGCCCGGCGTCGTCAGGCTTGCAATTCCCCCCGTACCTCGTGATGGATGCATTCTTGAGCAGGAAGAAGTAGGTCGTTTTGCTCTCTGGCAGCGCTCCCGTGGACTATGTCTTTTTTGAATTTTTTTAAAAAATAAACCCCTTGACGGTCCATCTTATTGACCACCACTCTTAGGTACACTTCCTTCCTTGGAGCCGAGGGCGTCCACCTCCGGGCCTGGCTCCCATCTAACTTGCGTGCTTTCATTGCAGCCATTGAGTATCACTACCGCATACCCAAGTTTGTCCAACAGTCGGGTGACCCACGCCTGATGGGTGTTCTCGACGGCATTGTCGAGGCGTACACCGGGGAACGCGGCTTTATGGGGTCGCACCGCTACAAGGTCTTTGGCATCCTCGAGGTCGCAGCCAAGACCGGCCGCACCGAGACCAACGGCGCTTCTGGCGCAGCAGACGGCGAACGCCCCTGGGAAGAGACTCATCGCCAGTTCTCCGAGGCCATGAAGGAGCGGCTCGAGCCTTATCGGGGCACTCTGCCCGTCGAGCCCCATCAGATGCGAGGCACATTCGAAGAGTGTCGCTACATCACCCGCGTTGTGAGCAGGTCCTTTGTGGACTCTGACCCCACACGCTCGATCGCCATGGTGACTCTCGATATCCGCGAGACAGGAATCACCTTTGCACCCGGGGACCGCCTGGCGGTGATGCCCCTCAACAGCTGGGAGGAGTGTGCCAAAGTCATGGCTGCCCTTGGCCTGGAGCAACAGATGGATACCCCGGTCGAGGTTGGCGGCACCTGGGCGCGTTTCGAAACGCATCTCGGGTCCGTCAGAAGAACAGAGACGCCCAAGTTGACCGTCGGCGACATGCTGCGACGGGGCCACCTGGCACCCATCACCAAGGACATGGCACTCAAGATCCACGGCATGCTGCACGCCTCCTCCAACACCGTCTTGCAAGTTCTCAGCACGGACGAGTGGCCCGTCAGGGGCTCCTTGGGCGACATGTTGCAGGACGCCGTCACCGATACGCCGCCTCAGATCTGGGACAGGGCCTTCAGCCTCGACAACCTGGCGTGGTTGGCCGAGCTGGTTCCCCTCGAAGTTCCCCGCACATACTCCATCGCAAGCTACACCGAAGAGCTTCTGCCCGAGACCGTCGACCTCGCCGTGTCGAGATCAGAGTACCGGCTGTGTTCTACCTTTTCCAGGGGCAATGAGGTGTCGCGCGTCGGCGTCTCGAGCGGATTCCTCAACCCGTCGGTGGAGTTGGAGGAGATGGACTCGGACGACGAAATCCTCATCGGCGTCTCGCGACCGGCGGCCTTCCACCTCCCTCTCGACCCCATGGCACCATGCGCCTTCTTTGCTGGCGGAAGCGGCATCGCCCCGTTCCGGAGTTTCTGGCAAGCCCGCCTCGCTCAGAGCGGCCTGTCTGGAGGCAAGAACCTGCTGTATCTCGGCGTCCAGTCACGGGAGAAGTTCTGCTTCGAGGAGGAGCTGCGGCAGTACGTCAACGCAGAGTTTATGGAGGTACATGTTGCTTTCTCCAGGGACTCTCGAGGCCTCTCGTACGAGGGCGGTGACCTCGTTGAGAAGCACATCCCGCCTCGCTACATCGACACGTTGATCGTCGAACAAGGCGTGGCGGTTTGCGATGTCGTCATGTCCAAGAAACAGGGCGGGCTCGGTGGCTATCTCTACGTCTGCGGTTCCGTCTCGGTCTTTGATTCCGTCATGAGCGGCATCCGAAAGGCCATTTACACGTACCGAACAGCCACGGACAAGGGAGTCGACCTCATCATCAACAAGGCCTTTGCCGAAAGACGGTTCATGCTGGATGTGTTTATGACTCCGAAGCCGTTGCCCTGCAACCTGCCCACGGTTCCCATGTCCGAACTGGCGCTGCACACCGGCCACCGTCCCGGTTCTCGCATGTGGATTGGGGTCCACGGCAGCGTCTACGATGTCACCGACTTCTGTCCCATGCACCCTGGCGGGACGCTCATCATCAAGTCCAACGCCGGTGTTGACTGTTCCAAGTCGTTCGACAACCTCGCCCACACAAACAACCCCGAGGTTTCCAGTCTCTTGACCAAGTACTTTGTCGGGCACTTGACCCCCAAGCCCGATTATGGCAGCGAGGAGATGTCGGCTTTCCACGATCTGTGGTCGGCATATCTCCGATCCACGGTCGAGACGCTGGTGGCTCACCAGTTTGAGATGTACGAGATCATGGGCGCGTCCCTCGAGACATCGTCTTCCCACGACCCCGCCGGCAGCAACAACATCTGGCTCCGCGAGAGCCTGCCCAACATCATTGCTGTCCGCACCTTTTACGGCTACCAGAGCCGACTCCTCCAGGGTGGCTTTGCCGCCCTTTTCGGGCCCAAGCTACAGGAGCTCGTCCTCAAGCTATCGTTTGCCGTGGCCAGCGCCAACGGTCCGGCCGCCGCCGCCGCCGCCGACACCAAGCTGCCGGACGTGCTGGGGACGGTGGCGCGGGCGAAGACGAGCGGGGATGCGGTGACTTGCACCAAAGAGGTCGCCCTCGTAGGCCAATTCGTCTGCGACGCCGATGCGTCGCTGCGGTTCCAAGAGCGCGGCGTCTTCGCCTACGCCGCTCGCAGCGTCGAGCTCGACATCGCCCTCCTGGAGGACCTCCGCCGGGAGGCCTGCACCGGGATGGACGCCTTGGACAGCATCGCACACTCCATCAAGGAGTCCTCCGACCCCGACGTCGAGAACACGCGCCTCACCGCGCTGTCGACCTTTCTTCTCCAGGTTCTCGAACGTATGGCCCGGCATCTAGAGGTATTCTACACCCAGCTGGCCCGATGCTCCGTCTACCAGCCCAAACTCGAGCAGAATTCGGCTCGGACCCGCTGGGCCCTGGTCCGCCGGCGCATCGGAGATGGGAGCCTCTTCGTGCTCGCCACCAAGGCGGAGCTCAATGCGGGCAGCGGGCTGCAGCGACCGGGATTGGCACCGCCGTACTACATGTCGCGCTCGAACCCGAACCAGAACATCGACTTTGATCGCGTCATGGCGCAGGTGCAGGCGAGTCTGCGGGCCGGCAGCAGCCAAGACGCCTTCGTCGCCCCATTCTCAAACCATTCCGCGCATCAGCAGCAGCAGCAGCAGAAGCCTCTGACGCTCAACGCCGTGCACCAGGCCCGAGGCCGCAGCACGGGCGACGTCAGCGCGTTTGTGAGCCACGAGAACGCGGGCGCACTGAGAGCCATGAACAGCTTTGTCGAGAAGAACAGCCGTGCGATTCGTAGGCTGAGCAAGATGCCGGCCGCGACAATGAACTTTGAAAATGTCCAGAGAGCCGCCGCACTGCTCGAGATGTCAGGGCACAGCGGTCCGCTGTCGCCTCCCGAGATGGCAGGTGACATGCTGGGACTGGGTCCAGATCACACAATGAAGCTCGCCAGGCACGGCGGCGGCGGTCCCGGCCACAGAATCCTTCCGACGCCGCCGTCGAGCCGCGGCTCAAGCCGTTTGCCCACTAGACTCAATCATCAGTTTGGCACGAGCCAGCAGCACGGGAAACCAACTGCGGAGATGTTGCTCTCTAAGCTCAACAGGCGGCCTCGTGGCGCGTCGCTCTCTCGAGGACCGTTGTCGGCCCCTCACTTGCCTGCTCACTACCCCGTCATCGGCTCTCACTCCCCGCCGCCGCCGCTGCTGCCGCTGGTGCCGCTGCTGCCGCTGGTGCCGCTGGTGCCGCTGGTGCCCAGCCACCCTACGGCGGACACGCAGTCGGCGCTGAGTTTGATGATGAGCCGTCTCAACAGCAGGCCGCGCAGCAGCGGCTCCGCCACGATGCTTGGCGGCAACCAGCACGCGTCGATGAGCGGCGGCGACGGCGGCGGCGGCGGCCTGGCGCGCACAAAGATGCGTCATGAGCGCGTAGGCAGTGCAGGGCCCGTGGGAGGAAGGGACGGGAGGCCGCCGGGGCATGTGACGCGGACATCAACGAGTTCGTTGCGTGCTCTGAGGCTGAGGAGCGTGACGGAACAGGGCGAGGAAAGGGTCGCGCCAACGTTTTGACGAGGGAAGGGGGGGGGGCTTGGTGTTTTGTCGGTGGTGTGAAGGGGGAACAAGGACGAGGACGAGCTCACCCCGTCGGTGGCCGATGATGAGACGAGCGCCATGACCGGGTCACGCGAGGGTGTTTGGTCGCCGGTGCATATGGGGAAACAGATTGTGGTATGGGTAACAGAGAGATTGGTTGTCCATCATCAGGGGGGGGAGGGAATAGTGAAATCCGATAAAAAAGTGTATAGTTGAATCTTGGAAAACATGAGCGAGTTTGTTGCCCGTTGAGGACAAATCGATGTGCCTTGTGTGATTACTGTGTCACACACTCTCTCTACCCAAGGTACCTATCCCACAGATTGTCACCATGCTGCTGTAGGCGGTGCCCGCTCGCAATGTAGACATCCCAATATCAGGATAGTTAGTTGTAAACGACAGAGTTGCGGGATGGGTTTGCCAACCTGTTTTCGTCACACCAAGAGACTGCTTATTTCTTTTCGGATACGCTGTGGGAGGTTCACCTAAGCCAAGAGAGATCAAAGGGCATGAATATGTCAAAGGAGAGACGCATACCTATCTAAGACTGAAAGTCGAAGCACCGATTCCCATGGCCAAGGCTTCTTCTGAATATCAGGCCGGGCAACTTGTCAATCGTATTGCCATCGGATACTGCCTCTAAGCCATATCACAATACCAGAGCGTATCTGCTGTAGTGTGTGTGTGTGTGTGTGTGTGGAATCCAATGAATTCTTTGGGTTCAAAAGTTGTTTATCAACGCGACTAATTCTAAATAGGAGCTCAAGGGGGGGGAGATGGCGTGTCATGGTTGTGACTAGTGGTAATATGGGGGGGGGAGTTCCAATGTTCCCAATGGGGGAAGGGGGGAAAAGAGAATAATGAAAATGCACCGAGAAAACCCGCAGCCCGTGGTATGTTTGGTTGTACACAATCTGTCCGACGCCTTTACCACTTCAGTCTCACTCTCGCTCTCACTCTCACCCACTCGCTCACTCTCTAAATCACTCGCTCACTCTCTTACTCTTACTCTCACTCACTCACTCACTCATCACATCCCATTCCATCCCATGCCATCTAAACCCGCATGGACCCAACCACTGATTACTTGTCCAGCGCTTGTGATTGACACTGCACGAATGTTAGTTAGCCTGTGATTGTAACATGGGGAGGATATGTGTGTGTATGTGTGTGTGTGTTTGATAGGACAGTGAGGGACTGATTGCATGGACTCATCAAAGCCTTATATCAAGACTCATAAAGACTCATGAGAACTCATAAGGACTCACCATCTGAAAGTAGACCCCCCGCTCGGCAATCAGGCTCGCGTGGTCGCCCCTCTCGACGACCTTGCCGTCGGCCATGACGAAGATGACGTCGGCGTTCTGGACGGTGGCGAGGCGGTGGGCGACCATGATCATGGTGCGGCTGCCCTTTGTGGCGTCGAGGACGGCCTGGACGCCGCGCTCGGTCTCGCTGTCGAGGGCGCTGGTGGCCTCGTCGAGCAGCAGCAGCGAGGGCCGGCGGATGAGGGCGCGGGCGATGGAGACGCGCTGCTTCTGGCCGCCCGAGAGGGTGACGCCGGCGTTGCCGACCTGGGTGTTGTAGCCCTCGGGCAGGGAGGCGACGAAGTCGTGGATGCCGGCGTCGCGGGCGGCGGCGTGCAGGGCCTCGTCCGGCACGGCGGCCTCGTCCTCGACGCCCAGCAGCATGTTCTCGCGGATGGTGCCGGTGAAGAGGTTGGGCTCCTGCGAGACGAGGGAGATGTTCTTGCGGTAGTGCACGAGGTCGAGCGTCTTGATGTCGTGGCCGTTGTAGAGGATCTCGCCGCCGGCCTGGAGGGCGTAGAAGCGCTCGAGCAGGGAGACCACGGTCGTCTTGCCGGACCCCGAGGGGCCCACGATGGCCGCGAACTGCCCGCGCTCGATGCGCAGGTCGAGGCCCTTGAGCACCGGCAGCGTGCGCGTCGGGTAGCTGAACCAGACGTCCTTGAACTCGATCTCCACCCCCTTCTCGTAGTGGACCTCGTACGGCACGATGTCGCTGATGCCCTTGAGCACCTGGTTCTCGTCGTCGTCGTTCTCCCGCAGCGCGAGGATGCGGTCGGCGGCTGTCTTTGCCTTTGCGATGTCTGTGGGGGGGGGGGGGGGGGGGGGGG
>PJEX01000319.1:0-14912 GCA_005350895.1 Colletotrichum tanaceti | reverse complement strand
TTGTTGCCAAAAACACTGCTCTACTTACTATACTGGAAGGGCGTGTACTCGTGGCTCGAGAGCAACTTGCCTCCGTACCTGTGTTGTGTGTGATATGCGGTTAGCCTAACCGGGACCGATTTCCCCTCGCGATTCACAGCGAGACTCACCAGAGAACGAAAGCCATGCAGAGAAGCGAGATGCTGTCGCTAAAGGAAAAGACCATGACGGAGAAGCGGGAGCGGCGGAAGGCGTCCTTGATGTGGTCGTTGAGCAGGTCGTCGTAGCGCTTGCAGATGCCGTCCTCCATGGTCAGGCTGGAGACGGTGCGGATGGCGGCGATGCTCTCCGAGGCGAACTTTGCGCTCTCGGCGAAGACGGCGTTGTTGGCCTCCTCGAAGCCCGTCTCGTGGCGGACGCGGTAGAACATGGCGGCCACGATGACGGGCATGGAGGTGCCGAGCGCCACGAGCGTGAGCTTCCAGCCGAAGACGAGCCCGACCACGACGCAGCCGATGACGTTGAAGAGCGAGATGAGCACGAAGGCCATGTTGGTGCCCAGGAGCTGCTGCAGCATCGTCGGGTCCGTCGCCAGCCGCGCCGTCAGCGACCCGGCCGAGTTGCCCTCGGCGTCGAAGAAGGACGACGGCTTGTAGAGGATGTTGCGGAAGTACTCCTTTCGGTACACGCGGACGATGCCCTGTTGATCTGTCAGTCTTTTTTTTTTTCATGGTCTATAGAACGATCGGGGAGAGGAAGACAAAAGGAGAGAGAGAGAGAGAGAGACGTACAAATCCAATGGTGGTGGTCGCCCAGCCGAGCAGGAAATGGCTAACGCCGACGCCCGTGGCGAGGTACATGAACATCTCGCACCAGTGGTTGGCGATGACCTTAAGAAAGGGGCCCCAGTACGAGAAGAGGGAGACCAGCACGGCAAACAGGTATGCCTGGACGGGAGTACTCGCTGTGAGAGGTGGTTAGATCATTATACTACACAAACAGCCGAGAGAGAGAGAGAGAGAGAGAGAGAGAGAGAGAGAGAGAGAGAGAGAACGTGATAAACGAGTGGCGGTGGTGTTGATGATGATGGTGATGATGAGACTTTACCTCCGGCACCGAGCGCGGCAATGGCAATGACGACGTACGTCTTCCACCGCTTCTTCTGCTCGCCGAGCAGCTGGCCGAAGCTGCCGAACACGCGGAACGCCCGCCACCTCCCGAGACAGCCCCTCGGCTCCTTGACGACCCGCAGCGTGCCGGCCTCGACGCGCTCGAGCTCCTCGTCGGAGCCGTTCATGTCGCCGAGGTGCCGCAGCATGCCGGCCGACGTGCCCTCGCTGCTGGCCCTCTTCTCCGTGAGGTCGCCCGTGCTGCTGCCGCCCTGGAGCGACGACTTGCGGACGGACAGGAGGTCCGGCTCGGGACGCCGCCAGCTGAGGTCGCCAAAGAGGACGTCGCCGCCGCCGTCGCCGCCCTCGACGCCCTCGCCGCCGTCGTCGTCGCCGTCGCCGTCGCCCATGTCGAGCTTCTGCGCCGTCGCGAGCAGGTGGTACGGCCCGTCCTTCTGCGCCATGAGGGCCTCGTGCGTGCCCTGCTGGACGACCTGGCCCTTGCGCAGCAGGACGATGTTGTCGGCCTTGCGGATGGTGCCGAGGCGGTGGGCGATGATGATGGTCGTGCGGCCCTTGCAGGCGCGGTCGAGCGCCGCCTGCACGATCTGCTCGCTGCGCACGTCGATGGCCGACGTCGCCTCGTCGAGGATGAGGATCTTGGGCTGCTTGACGATGGCCCGGGCGATGGCGAGCCGCTGCCGCTGGCCGCCCGAGAGCTTGATGCCGGCGTCGCCGACTTCCGTTTGGTAGCCCTGTTAAAGATGTCAGTCAGTCAGCCCAGGTTGTGTGTGTGTGTGTTTATTTGTTTATTTCTTGTTTGGGTCGTGGATATCCAGGACGTACCTCTGGCAGGCGTGAGATGAACTCGTCGGCAAAGGCGTCCTTGCACGCCGCCTCGATCAGCCGGGCCTTGACGGCTTGCGGCTTGTGCTCCCACTCGGTCCCGATGAGGCCGTGCTCCACGTTCTGGTAGATGGTCGTGTTGAAGAGGGCGTTGTCCTGCTGGACCAGGCCGATCTGGCTACGCCACCACTTTGGGTCGATCTCGCTCAGGAGGCGGCCGCCGACGCTGATGAGACCGTTCCGGAGGAAAAGGACCTTGGTGGGGGGGACATTATATGTTAGCTTCTGATAGAAGTTGGAAGAAGTGATTCAAGAAGTAATCCAAGAGGTGATTCAAGAAGAGGTAGGGTAACAACACCGACGACTACTACTCACAAGCTGGTTGGTCTCCATGTTGCCGTTGAACTCGTACCACCTCTCGAGGATGCCGACGATGGTGCTCTTGCCGGAGCCCGAGGGCCCGACGATGGCCGTGACCTTGCCGGCCGGGAACGTGACGAAGAGGTTGTCGAGGACCTTGACGTCCGCGCGCTTCGGGTAGACGAAGTTGACGGCCTGGAAGACGATGTCCTCGGCCGCCGAGACCTCGGGGCCCCTGAGCGTGCCGTACGTCTGCTGCGGCGCGTCGATGATGGTGTGGAAGATGGCGTTGGCGTCGGCCGCCTGCGACGCGGCCTGCAGGGGCGCCGTGATCTGGCCCAGCGACGAGGCCATCATCATGATGCACAGGAGGACGCTGTTTTCCCGCGTCATCGGGTCAGAAAGTCCATCATCATGGATGTCGTGTTGGAGAAGGATGAGTGGGAGGGGAAGACTTACACGATCAAGGATGTCGGGGTCGTCAGCGCCATCATGGTGTACATCTTGAAAGCGTACCAGAAGGACAGGGCGAAAGTTCTGCAAAGGCGTTAGTTGGCTTTGGGGAGGAGACATTCGGGTCGGCTGTGACAAGCTTACGCATAAATGGCGAAGAAAACTGAGGAAGACGTCAGCCATGATTCATTCAAAGTCTATACATCATCATCATCATCATCATCATCATCATCAAAAACCAAAGCGTGCGGGCCTCCAACTCACTAAGACCCTGTTGGATGGCCACCAGCCAGGCCATGCCGGCGCCTCTCTTCCTTGACTGGTCTGCCAGCAGGCCGTACTTGGCCAGCATCTTGAACTCGGCGCCGCAGGCGGCCAGCATGCGGACGGAGCTAAAGGCCTCGGTGGCGAGGGAGGCGGCGGCGATGTCCATGTCCTGGACGTCCTTGAGGCGCTTGATGATGGGCGGGGTGGTGACGGTGTAGACGATGGCGATGAAGACGAGGCCGGAGCTCGTCGTCAGCGTCAGAAGCCAGTTGTAGGCGAAGGCGATGGTGAAGCCGGCGACGACGACGGCGAGGCTCGTGAAGAACTGGCCCATCTTCTCCGAGATGCCGAGCTGCAGGATGCTGGCCGTGATGGTGATGATGGCCGCCGTCTGCCCGGGCGCCAGCATGTCGAGCGTCGAGATGGGGAGGGCGAACAGCCGGCCCAGGTACGTCAGGCGGATCTTTGCCGAGATGCGGAGACTCGTCATGCGGAATCCGAGCTGTCGTGGGTTGTCAGTCAGAAGCAAGGTCGTGTTTTGTTTTCGAGGCAATGTGTACTCACGTTGGACAGATAGGTGAGGATCAGTCTGGCGATGAAGAGGTACACGATGTACAGTCTGGAAGCTTGCGTGTCAGTCCGACGCAACAACGAACGCAGTGGGGGGGGGCACTTACACGCCCTGGTTCACGGCGTGGATGAAGTCTTCCTGCGTTTCCGAGGTGCCCTGCATGAAGAACCCGGTAAAGGTGCCGACGAGTTGTCCTGCAGGCTTGGGTCAGGAAAAGTCCTCACTCTTTCCGCGAAAACTAGCAGCATCGGGGGATGGATGGGGGGGGGGAGTGCACGCACCGAAGACGATGTTCATGATCGGCATGGTGAGACCGGCGCCCATGGCGCCGATGCACGATCCGACTATGACGAACTTGTCGACCAAGGTGCCATAGCTCATGATTTTCTGTGGCAGGGCGGCGACGTTAGCAAAACAGTAGGAGACAAGATGCGCTCCCTTCACATTCGATGTCCTCTTTTTCTTCTTTTTCTTCTTTTTCTTCCTTTCTTTCCCCAGGGGAGTAGAACGGCATGGACGACGTGGACTTACAAAGAAGTTGCGCAACGTCGCGACGGTCTTTGGGTTGAGCTTGAAGAAGCCCGTCTTGGCCTCGGGCGCGCCATTGGGGTCGGCGGCGGCGGCGGTGGCGGCGGCAGCCGGGGCGTTGGCGGTCCCGTTGGCAGCAGCCGGAGCAGCCGCACCTGCGGCGCCGGCCGGCGTGGCCATGATGTGTTCGGAGGGGGGGCGGGGGGCGGGGAGAGCGGGGCGAGAGTGGGGCTCTCGTGACCGGGGTATCGGATCCGGCCGCAGATTTGTTTCGGTGTTTGGAAGCTATGTGGAGGCCCGGGCCATGTGGGAAGGGGACCTTTTTCTTTCCTTTTCTTTTGGACCAGGGTTGAGTGGGAGGAACTGGGGAAGGGATTCGAGTTTACTTTTTTTGCAAAAAAAAAAAAAAGCTCGTGTCCTTATGCGATATTCGAATAGATTGATGCGATAGGGGGGAGGGGGGGGCGGGAACAGGATTTCTCAAATGTTGGAGAGAGAGAGAGACGAAACAAAAAAAGGGTTGGCGTGTTGTTTTGTCGTGTTCCCCCCGCGGCAGTATTTCTTACCCGTTACGAGAGAAGAAGAAGGAAAAGAAGAAAGGAGACTCAACAGGCGGACGAGGGTTTTCTTGCGAACCCAGAAGGGAGATGGCGTAAAAAAAAAAACAGCTCAGGAATAAGACTATACCAGGAGAAACCCGGTAAAGACTTGGAGTAGGTGAGAGGGAAAGGAAGAGAGAGAGAGGCCAAAGGGGATCAAGCAGGGAGGGGGGGCGAGAAAGGGAGAGAGGGAGAAACAGAACAAGGATTTGGGAAAAAGGGGAAAGTCGGGGGAGGGGGGGGGGGGGATGGGGGTATCGCCGTGAAATGGGGGGGATGGCAGATGTAACCGGGTCGATGAAGGGACCGCGCCTTTGGGGGGGAGGAGGAGGAGGAGGAGGAGGAGGGGGCAAAAGGGAAAAGGCTGTGTCGCCCGCGCATTGCTGTTCGAAACAGCAAAACCGACCCAGCGCCGAGAGAGTTGGGTTTGAGGGCCTTTCGGGAAGTGTGAGGTTTTCCTTGGACAAGAGATGGGACGGCCAATGTCTTGGGGGGGGAGCAGGTCATCCGGAGTTTGTGTGCGTGTGGTTTTGGGGGAGGAGGAGGAGGAAGAGCCTTTTCGTTGACAAATGGAATAGACGGGGGGACATGTGCCTTCTTGGCACACTTGGGCCGGCGGGCAGTGAATACAGTGACTGCATGCGTTATGTGTGAAGTTGTGTGATGAGTGTGAGAGTGTATCCGTGAGAGTGTATCCGTGAGAGTGTTGGTGTTGGTGTTAGTGTAAGTGTATAAGTGTGTTAGTGCAAGTGATGATGACCCCCCACCCCCCAAAAAAGGGTCTGTTGGAAACACCTCGGGGTCGGGAACCCATCACGAAGGACGCGGCGGAAACACGCGAGAGAGAGAGAGAGACAGAGAGGCACGAAGAGGCTGAGGATGGATCCACGTTTTGCGCGCGTGTGTGTGTGTGTGAGAATGACCTTTAGCTCGGTCTCGTCTCGGGTCTCTCTGGTCTTTGGGAGCAGCGGAAACAAGTAGAGTACTGGCTGAAGGTGGGGGGGGGGGGGAACGGACGTTTGTTTCTTTTCTTCTTCTACTCGTGTCATGTAAAGATGAAACAGCGAAGCATGTGTTTTTTTCTTTCTCTTCTTCTCCTTCTTCTTCGGCTTCTTTTTCTTCTCAGTCTCTCTCCTCTAACTCTCTCTCTCCCTCTCTCTCTCTGTCTGTATGTGTGTCTCCTCTATGTGCGTGTAAGTGTGAGTGTGTGTATGTCTCACTCTATCCCAAACCCGCTTACATACGTCTCACTCACTCTCACTCTCACTCTCTCTCTCACTCTCTGTCTCTCATCTCACCCGCGGACGTCAAAGTCAAAGCTCATCCCAAAGCGCGCCCGCTTGGCAGTGGAGTGAAAGACGCCAAGCAACATTTACCGTACTAAATACCCCAAGACACTCTCTCCTACCCGCATATGCGCGTCGAGGGGGGGGGGGGGGGGCTCTCCCGTCTGTGATCGCCCGTGCGGGGAGTACGGATCACCATTCGGCTTCGTTCCAGACACACGCATGGGGTCTTGCGATGCTGCAACAGGCACGACAGGGTATCCCCCCATCCCACCCATCCATGACACCCATCCATGTCGCCCATCCATGACAAAACCCTCCCGCCAGTGCCCCTCCACATTGTCGCCACGAGTTCTGTAAATCAATGCCCAGGGGAGCAACTTCATGGAGGATTCCCATCTTTTTTGGCTTGCGGGGTCTCAGTCGGCGAAGAGGGCAGGACGTGTTATGATGTAATCGTCAGCCTGGTTCGCAAACGGTGTGTGTGTGTGTGTGTGTGTGTGTGTGTGTGTGTATGTGTGTAGGGCATGGATTCGTCTGGGGAAATTGAGGCGAACCAAGGGGGGGGCAGAATCACGAGGAACACACGTTGAGAGTGAGAGCTTATACCCTGTCCACCAACTGTCCATGGTTTGCCATCACGAACATGATGTGTTTCCATGCGTTCCAGATGCGCCAATCTCCCAAAGTATCCCGTCATCATTTTTTCTTGCTTCGACTTGAGTAGCACCCCTTGATGAATAATCGCCCCCCCCCCCTCTAAGATCATGGACATGGACATGGACATGGAGAGGGAGATGAAAAGAGACAAGTGTTGAAAGATGCCCGTTTCCGCCGGATTATGCACTTATGCGGCCCTCTTCCTCCTCCTTCCTCCCAGGCATCCATCACACGATTTTTAAACACGTTTGACTGACGGTCACCCGTGATGCGAACTGCTGTCAGGCTCCCTTCAACGGGAAGGACGTGTATAATTTCTCTAGTAGACAAGCCTCTGAACATGGAAGATATCCGCACCCCCCAACCGCACACAAGTTCCTGAGGAAGTTGGTGGTGTACAACACAACGAGTCGGAAACAGACCAGAGAGAAAAAGAAGAAGAGGAAAAAAAAAAGACAGAATGAGGGAGGATACCATAAAACCCCACAAAAGGCATAATGATGATGATCATGATGAAAAAATTCAAATAACAATGATACCCGACTCCAGCAGGCTCCCAGGATATGCTTCAAACCCCCAACACCACCCCACCCCCTCAATCCGATCCGATCTATCTCTCTCTCTCTAAAAGTCGTGTGATGGCCGACGACACCAGAGGAAACCAGTCCCTTCTTCGCTGTACCTCCCCCTCCACCCCAGGACCCCAAAGACCCTTGACCCCGGTCTCCAAAAATGGCATCCCGTCCAAATACGACAACCGATGCAAACGCTTCTCCCACTCGTGTCCGGATCTACTCGTTCCATCCTACGGTATCCCCTGTCCAGAAAGGGGGGGTGTAGGTAGGTGGGAGGGAGAGCAGGGGTTTGGGGGCACTCTCAGCGCTCTGTCTGTCCCTCTCCCTCTCCCTATGTCTCTCTCTCAACCTTTCATGACGACGTCAGGACCCCCTCCTCCCGCATCTCGGTCTGGGTCTCGCGGATGATGTCGCCGAGCTCCTTGATCGTGTCCTTGTCACGGGGCAGAGTGTGGCCCTTGGCGTGGTCGAAGAGGTACGCCGTGTCCGGGTCGCACATATTGTACAGCGCCATGGAGCCGTCGACGTACGGGTCCAGAGATCCGACTGTTTTTTATCGTCAGCAATCTGTATTCCTCTTTCGTGTAACCAAGCGGGCGGTGAGGTGAGGGAAAAGGGGAGAGGGGGGATTGAGGGTAATCCCATCCCACCAACACGCGCGCGAGGGCAGAGAGACGCCGAGAGTGAGAGTGAGAGTGAGAGGGAGAGGCAAAGGGGGGAAAATAGACAAAAAAAAACTTACTAATGTGCAGGGTTCGCGCCTCGATCCGCTCGTCCGTCTCGTCGGACAGGACGAGGGCGTGGGTCTTTGGGTCGACGGGGGGCCAGCCGGCGAAGAAGATGCCGTACTTGAAGGCCGGCTTGATGCCGGAGCGCTTGAGGCGGCGCTGCTCGTACAGCATAAAGGTGGAGGCGACGGTGGCGCCCTCGGAGTAGCCGATGATGCCGTCAAAGGGCCCGCGCTTGGCGACGATGTCGGCGAGGTACTTGATGGCCCGGTCGGTGCTGCGGTGCGTCGTCGCGATGCCCTCGCGCATGAGGTCGCGCATCGTGTCCTCCGCCGTCTCGCACTGCGGGAAGTCGCGGATGCGCGCGAGCACGTCGTCGCTGTGCGACTTCTCCACGTCCCTGTCGGGCTCGATGAACCGGTAGTACGGCGGCGCCCCGAAGTAGTCCTCGAACCCGGCCGGCGGGACGGCCTTGCAGGGCCCGTGGATGAAGTGGAACTGCGCCGTGCCGTCCTCGGTGAGCTCCTTGAGGATGGGGGCTAGAACACTATTGTAAGCATGCGGACGGGGAAGAGACGGGGAAGAGACTGAGGGGGGGGGAGGGTGCCAACACCGTGTCCATTCATCCCACCCATCATCCAAATGGAAAGTGAGTGAGTGAGTGAGTGGCACGGCGTCGGCACGGAGGATGAGAGGAGAGTAGAGTAAGGTTACTGACCAAGTTGGACTTGGAATTTCTAAAGCGTGCGTTAGTGGGAATGCCCAAACAAGTGACGGCTGGTCTGAGTACTCACGTCCGAGCTGCCGTAGGCTCCGGGGAGGCACAAGAAGCGCAGCATGATGATGGTGGTGGTGGTGGTGGGAGTAAAGGTTGGGTGTGGATATTAAGGTAGGGTTGGCGGAGCCGCAATCGATCGTGTTATGACGAGCAAAAAGCAGGATATATCTGTCTATCGAGACTATCGAGAGAAAAGATGTGAAGAAAAGGTTGTTGCAAGGTGAACACGAGTCGTTGGTATCTGAAAAAAAAAAGGGTTGTGCTTCTTGGAAAGGGGGTGGATGGTTGAGTGAGATGTTGTTGATGCTGATGGAGGATTGGATCATGAACCGAATCTGGGACCGGCCAACGGGAGCGTTTTAATCCAAAAAAACAAAAAAGACAGGTTGGGGAGGTTCTTGGGCGCGAAACGAAACACACACGAGTTCGCGATTGTTTGGTGCACTGCAGCTTTACCGCGTTCACGAGCAAGTCAAACAATCATCGGCTCAGCTCAGACTGGCGGGCGGGCGATGAGACGGCGCAGCAGTTGAGGCGGGACGACGTCAAGACAGGAGGACATGGAGGACATGGAGGAGGAGGAAAAAGAGGAGGAGGCTGAGTTGGACGAGTGCCGTTTGACTTGGAAGCGACAAAACAACGCAGATATTGGCCGTGGCCACTCACTCACTCACTCACCTACTCACTCACTCACCCACTCACCCACTCACTCGCCCACACCCTGAGGGAAAGTGGATAAGACATGATGAAACTCTGTACTCGATCACAATTGAGGCAAAGTCACTGCAGCCGGTTGGCTGTTTGATGGGACCAAGTCGAGCCCGCGTTTTGGTTTGAGTTGTTTCTGCTTCTGCTGCTGCTGCTGCTACTGCTGCTACTACTGCTGCGGACACTGAACGGTGGACGGTGGACGCAGCACAGAGTAGAGATGAGTGTATGACTGAATATTTGGGGCGATGAGGGCGATGTGAGACCGGGCCTGTGAGCATCGGTCTACGAGAGAGAGAGAGAGAGAGAGAGAGAGAGAGAGTGGCTTGGCAGCATGTCCCGGCCCTCGGGCGAGGAAGAAGGGAAAAACCGGACGACGGATGGAGAAGTGGCTGCTTCGCGACATGGGAGACGAAACAAGCGCAAACGAGAGACGCCCACAACGCGCCACATGGAAGGTGTCGAAGAAAAAAGAAAACGTTCGCCATCGAGCAGCCTTCTCCTGCAGAGAGGCGAAGGGTTAGGAGGGGACAACGCTTGGCAAAGCCGGTTCCGACATGTCATGTTCAAGGCAGGTTCAAGGGGGTCTAGGTCAGGCTAGCCCAGTTGATGGGTCTTCTGGTCATCCTCGAGACGAGAACCCTCGGTTTCGACGCGTGTGGAAAGATGCGGCTGTGGTGCAGCGCGACGAAGGCCATGATGTTTGGCACATGATTGGACCTTTTTCTTGGGACTGTGGACTCTGGACTCGGGACTTTTGCATCTTTGGACTGGACTTCGGTCCGGCTGTGACACCTCGGACGCTTGAAACGGGGGAAGCGGGAATGGAAAGCGGCCGCGCGGGGGGGCGCAGTGTGGGTGTGAACGGTCCGGTCTATCTGAAATGATATGGAATGGGATGGGAGGATGGAAAGTGTGCTGAATACGGTGCTGCTGCTGCTGGTGCTTCAGTGCAGCGATCATATGTGTGCGTGTGTTGTTTGTTTTTTCTGCTCGTGCGTACATATCCTCCAAGAGAGAATGAGTACGTGACACAGTGAGCAAGTGTTGGACGACGGATGATGAAGTGCGTGAGTGCGTGATGAGAGACTTGGGGCGATTCGGACGAGGTGGCTGGAGGGGGAAGGGAGGCGAGTGGGCCACGATGTGTCCCCGTGTGTTTGCAGAGAAGGAAACATTGTTTTGCAGAGATTGTGTTTCGACGGAAGGGCTTCAGATACGAGCCTTATCATGGATGGGGGGGGAGGATTCAGGGTAGAGTTGCCGTGTCAAGCGAGTGTGTGAGCGTGTTCCTGGAGATGTCAGGGATAAGTGCTGTGCAATTGAGAGTGAGTACAGTACGAGGGTACAGTATGTGTAAGTGAGAGTAAGTGTGTAAGTAGGAGTAAGTAGGAGTAAGTAGGTACGAGGTACTTACTAGCTGAGCGTATGTGAATGAGTGGGTGGGTGAGTGAGTGAGTGAGTGAGTGTGTGTGTTTGTGTGTGTGTAAGTGGTACATTCGAGGGCCGAGGGAAAAAGGCGCGAGAGGTACGTATCGCGGGCAAGAAACAAGAACTGTGCAGATCGAAGGGATGTGAGCAGGGAAAAGGCCTCTGGCGTGGCTGGCGCGCGTGTCAAACAAGAGCTTTGATGGTGTTGCAGCGACGGTCGACGGGCGCGCCCGCGGGGGGGGGGAGGGGGAGTGTTTGTGATTTGGAAGATGCCAAAGCTTTCTGACGGAAGCAGTTTTAGAAACACACTTGATGCGGCGACGCGCTCCCCCAATGACGATCGATGACCGGGATGAGCCGTCGGCTCGACAGCCGGGGTGGTGTATGGATGTTGTGACAAGTGGTGGTGGTGATGAGACCTGGGGTGAAGGGGTTGACGACGTGGGAATAAAGGTGAGGGCGGTCGGTGGTGGTACAAAGATAAGATATGCACCATGTGGGTTGGAAGGGGATTGTCTTAGACAGTGTAGTGCGATAATGAAAAGATGCGATAGGCCGACGACGGTAAAGTGGATATGGACCAGATGCCGCCCCGGTACGGTGTACCCCGAGGGGACGAGGGGACGGAGTCATCGAGCATCACCTCCAGATTCGACCATTCCTCTTCTGGGACGTGTTCATGCACCCGGCACCAAGCATCAACACCAACACCCACACCAACACCCCGGTATCAGCACCTGCATATGGTGCCGTTCAAAGGGTTGCATCTGCGTCTGCACCTGCACCTGCGCGCCTGCATCTGCACTTGCGTCTGTAGTGTAGGTAATGCATCCATCTTCTGCATCTGTCGTCCATCAATCAATCGACCAGTCAGTCAGTCAGTCAGCCAGTCCGACAGTTGCATGTTTGATGTTTCCTCCTGCGCCTCTAGAACCCTTCCCCTTCTTGTCCTTGGCCGCTTCACCCCGTCCACCACCCAGCAGTCAGTCCCGTTCGCTAGGTTGTCTCCCATGTCATGTCGAACTGGCCGTTGAACGGCCCCCCATCTTCGTACATGGACACATGGACATGGACATGGACATGGACGGCGCAACACACCACACCACGGCAGAGCACAGCAGAGCACAGCTTGCCGAGGCGTCGGTGTTCGCGTCGCCGAATCATAGGCCCAGGCCTCTACTCTGCCCTGCTCTGCCCTGGGCCTCCATGATCGGGACGAAAAAGAACGGTACGGACAGAGAACAGACGCACGCCTCGACGACGCCTTTCCGCCCGCCACGCCACGCCATCACGGTTGTCGGTGCTTTACGACACGGGAGAGACGCACCTCATTCTATCCCAACAGACCCTCCCCGGAAAGCCAAACGAGCGCCGAATACCAGATCAAAAACGATAAGGCGCCGCGGCAACCCAAAACTCGAGAGAGAGACAGAGAGCGCGGATGGAGTACAGGAAACAAGCACCGCCACGTTGGGTGCTCCTGTCACACAATCACACAATCTCTCCGACCTCGCAGAAACCCGCCGCAGTGCCGTGCTCCTCTGATGACATGACCGGACGGATGGACGGATGGATGGATGCCTTGAGATGGAGGGGGCATTATTCTGCAATGCACTCCGCCCCATCATCTCGTCTACGGGCAGCGAGCGAAATGGAGATGGCGACGGCCATATGGATGGGTGCTCTGCCACTGCCACTGCCACTGCCACCGCCAGCGAGTGAGTTGCAATGGGGCGGCATAGTCGCAGGAATTCCTTTATTCTTCTTCTCCCTGCATCAATGGGTCGCCACTGCCACTGCCACTGCAACTGCTAACGGCAACTGCCAGACATCGGACCGCAAATGCCTTGGCCTCCGAAGCAGCCTCCAGAACTCAAGAGGCTCCTTCAACGTAGGTACGTCCAAGGGAGAGACAACAAGCCAGGAGACAGATAGACGGCCCGTCACCTCTCTCCCAAGCGGCACCAGCTGCCACTTTGCTTTCTTAGGTAATCAGTACCAGTTCGTAGAAGCACTAACAGTACGGATACAGATACAATGTCCGTACGGGATAGTGTAAACCTGTTAGTGTACCTAGGTCGGTAGGTACCTGGATAGATACGTACCTAGGTATCCGTACTCTATACGGATACGTGACACACTTCCCCACCCCGGCCCGCTAGACCGACTCGGGACCGGGCCGCCTGTTTCCCCCTTGGCGGCCCTGACGGAGACCTGGAGTGTCCACGGTCCAGGTGCTTCGACGGGATACTCCACACCCAAGAACCCTCTAAAGCATTCTAGCGCCAGTGCCTAGGTACCTAGGTAGGTACCTAGGTACCTCAACCTAGGGCCGCCTCTGCCGCCGCACACTTGAGGTCCTTTCACCACTTCCAACTCCGAACCACGCCACCGGGCCTCCTTGACGCGGAGGGGAGGGGGGAGGTTCGAGGGTTTGTTTCCCTTCCATTGCGCCATCTTTTTTTCCCTTGCTTTTCTTTTCTTTTATTGGGCCCCCGAGTCAAACGTCCGGCGCCTTGCAATCTGCATCGGAACCTGCACTGCACTACACTGCACTGCAGCCTGGCAGTGCCCGCTTGAAATCGTCAAACAGGCCAAGGCAAAACATGCACTTTTTTTTTTTTTGCGCAGTCAAAGACAACAAACAATAACCGCTACTACCAACCGACGGCAACCCTGGCTGCCATCTCCTGCCGCCACGGAGAGAGAGAGAGAGAGAGAGAGAGAGAGAGAGAGAGAGAGACCTTTGGTTGTCCTCCGAATCGTCGTACCCGATTGGGTGTACGGCCCCTGCTGAAGGGAGAGAGGGGAGGAGGAGGGGCATGAACCAACATCGGGTGGTGTGATGTGATGCGGTTGCATATCGGTCCGCTGGTCATCGAAGATGGATGATGGACGGATAGACCAGTCAACCCTCCTGTTACGCATCATCAGTCCATGGATATTTGCTTTTCTCGTCTTGTTCTTCTTGTTGTTCTTTCTTCTCTTCTCTTCTGGCGAGAATAACCATAAGCATGGAACAAGCTTCTCTGAGACCCCTTCTTACCGATGCTGCCCAGCACTCCTGATGTGGTCATCTTCTGGGGGAAGGGAGGGGAGGGAGGGGGGGGGTGGGAGGCGGCGGACGTCGTGGCCAGCAAGGACTGCCGCTGCTCCGCTGCTCCGGGTCGACAAGGGCAACCCGGCATCACACACACACACACACACACACACACACACACACACACACATCGTAAACGACCTCTCTCTCTCTCGCTCCCTGTCTCTTACACGTGCATACACACATACATTCATTCATACATTCATACATACACAAACACACACCTACGTACTTACACATGCACATCCCAAGTCACTCCGTCTCTCAGTCTCAAGTCTCAAGTCTCAGCCTCTCCCCCCTTGCCTTGCCTGGCATGAGCCCGGCATGCACGTTCGAGATCTTCCTATCATCTACCACCACCCAACCGTCAGCCAACAAAATCTAAATCACACAGGCTAGTCTGTGCGAGGAACTCCGGCCGACTTGGCGATCTGATCACCAGCCAAGTCCCTCCCCCCCTTTGCCATGTCCATGTCAACCACCACTCCGTGACGGAGCGCGAGCGCCATCGAATGGCGATTCCTAGGCCCCCCAATGGCCGTTGATCAGCTAAAAACCCTACGGAGAATCCCAAAACCTGGTCCACGAGAAAAAGAAGAAGATTCGTCACTCTCACACTCTCCCATTCTCGCACTCTCACACTCTCACTCTCACACACACTCTCACTACTTCACACCCTCACTCACACTCTCACTACTTCCACAATCCAATCTCATCTCCATCTCATCGAGGCTTGGTACGTACTCTCACCGTATCAAACTCGGTCTGCCCACCAACCAACCCAACCCAACCCAACCAAAAACAAAAAAAAGAGATATTATCTAGAGCACTCGCAATCCGCCTCTCGTTCCGTGCTCACATCTCTCACGTCTACCTTTTTCTTCCTCTCTTCTCCTCTTTTTTTTTTTTTTTTGGTTCTCTCATCCGTTTTTAC
>PJEX01000318.1:28251-57340 GCA_005350895.1 Colletotrichum tanaceti | reverse complement strand
TTCTTCTTTATTACTTTATTAACTATAATATATAGCTTTATAATAATTAATTAGGGTAGAGGCTTTAGTAATAGCCTTTTAATAATAATTCTTAACTAACTATTACTTAACAGCTTACTAGTAGATAGGTTTCTAGAGGGAGTTATAATAATAGTAGTAGTAGTAGTATGTATAGCCTTATAAGCCTAGGTACTATTAGCTAGTAGTGCTAGAGATATAACCTCTACGTTACCTAGCGTAACAGCCCTTTTTTAGGGCATCTTGTTACTAGTAGGCAGAAGCATAATTAAAGCTATTTAGGCACTTAAAATACGCTTAAGATACGCTTAAACTACATAAAATTAAAAAGTAAGGCATTTTTACTTGCAGGGGGGGGGGGGCAATACGCAACATTCGTCAATCTCTGCCCTTACGCATAGACGCGTTATTTATTCTGTCGAAAGTGACAGGGATTAAGGTTGTGCGTCAATTGTGCGTATATTAAGTGTGTTATGTGTGTAACTATTACAGCGCGGCTAGGCTGCTTAGTAAGCCTTTTAGAACCCCTTTCTTAGGTGCCTAAGGCCACTAGAAAAGCCTGTTACCTAGGTCTAAGCCTGTAACAATTACTCCTATATCTACCTAAGTAGTTAGGCTGCACTAGACTAAATATAACTAACCTCTAGGTACCTCTGCAGCGCCCTTTAGGTATAGCGCCCTCTATATATATACCTTAATTTTAATATACCCCTTTAGGGAAGGGCTTCTTACTAACCCTTATAATCTATTATTATAATAGGTAGAGCGCCTACATGCTGCAAATATCCTTTCCTACCTTTATAAGTATATATAGGGCGCTTAGGCGTGTAGGAGATTATAAGTCTCCTCTACAGCCTATATATTATCTTTTACTATTAGCGCTTCTAGGTATACTTTATCTTTAGTAAGCTTCTTCTTATAATTACGCTTAAGAACCTCTTTCTTATTAGTTATATTAAGCTACTAAAGGAAAGTCTTATACTTTAGGCTATTAAGAGCCTTTATAAGACTATCTACTATAAGCTTAGCTAATAGGGTATATATAATATTAATGTATCCCTTAGTGACTTTATAATATAGCTAGTAAGTATAAATATTAATATAGCGCAGCTTTATTTAGAGCTTTAAGAGCTCCTTTATTACTAGGCTAATAGTCTAAACGTTATTATACTAAATCCTTATTTTTAGGAGCTGCTAGGGTATACCTATAGTATATATTACTGTATACGCCTTTCTAAAGGGTAATTAAACTTAAAGTTATATAATTAATTAGCTTATAAAAATAGCTTCCTTAGCAGCTTATAAAAGGGCTAGAAGCTTAGCCTTAGTAGTTAAAGTAGTAACTATATCCTACTTATTAGTATGCTAAGTAACTATACCTCTAAAAAGCTTTATTATAAAAGCCTATAAGCTCTTCTAATTAACTAAGTTATCTATAAAGCTTATATTAGATACTACCTTAAGTATATTATCTATACTACTAGGCTTAGTATTATAGTAAAGGTAGAGGTATTATATCTTATAAAGGTATTATAATATATAGTCTACTGCTTTCTAGTAAGTGTTACCTAGGTTCTAATTAAATCTTATAAGCCTACTAGCTGCAAAAGTAATATCTAGATATATTATTACAGTAGTATAAAGGATTATACTAACCTTCTATTAGTATAGGGTTATATTACCTAGGTATATATTTCCTATATATAGGAGTAGCTTAGCCTTTACTATAGGTATATACTTATAGGCTTTATCTTCTAATAAGTCTATATACACTAGAAGTAGCTTTATAGCTTTCTCTATATATATAGCCTATAAGAGCTAAAGGCAGTGTATTTTTTAATTATATAAGATCTTAAGGCCTAGGAACTATTAGAGCTCCTAGCTGCCTTTAAGGTAGTATTTCTCCTAGAGGGTGTCTATCTTATATATTACTATAGGCTTATAGCTATCTAAGTATGCTAATACGTAGTTATACTTAGAATAAAGAAGCTTATACTATAAACATACCCTTATGCTTTATTGCATATATCTTTATAACCATAAGAGATACAAGTAAGAGGTTTGCATATTTATAATCTCTGTTTAATAAGGAATAGAATAACATATCATTTTATTATATTACCTCTATAGGTGGCTTAGAACCTTGTTTTGTAAGTGGTGACTAGGATAACTAGTCTTATTCACTTGGCAATAACCTTGGTAATAAGCTGATCACTATTTCCTTTAATACATACTATAAGTGCTTTGATATACGGAAATAACTGATAATATAATCCGGATATCTCGGTGATAACTATTATGCAAGCAGTAGATAATTTACAGATCTCTATACCTTAGTAGTAGTATATAGATTAGAGTATTTCTCTATCCTTAGAGGTATTATCTCTATCATTGATTATTATCCTTATTCGTCAATACTATTATACTACTCACATCTTCCCCACTTTTCTCACGTGATTTCCACTCTTACTCTTATCTACCCTATCACATCTTAGTGTTATTAACGTAGAAGAAGAAGGTTACCTTATTCTTTTACTAGCAGTAATCTTCTCTAGTAATACATTTAAAACCTTATTTAATTAGGCCTTTCTTAAAGTGCTTTTGCTATAGTAGGGGGGATTAGTGTAACCTATAGAGGGCTTTCTATAAGTATATAATAACGCCTTTCTTACAGTAGCCTAAAGGAAGCTCTATATAAATCTCCTTATTAATATTAGTATAGATAAACGCATTTACTATATTATATTAGAGTAAGTTTAAATTAAACTAGGCAGCTAAGGCTATTAGTATTTAGAATTATATACCTACTAGTATAGTAGTATATATATCCTATATATCTTTTACTTATTAGTTACTATATATTATAAGCCTTACCTTTATCTTTATAAAGCGCCTATACTTATTTAGCTTATAGGTATATACCTAAATGTATCTAAGAATCTAATTATTACCTATAAAGCGCTTAGAAACCTCCCTCTATAACTTTAATATCTTATAGCTATAGAGGTAGCTTTATTTAGCCTCTAAGAATTTATTTCTAAAGGGGTAGTTTGCTAGCTAACTATGTAATGTTAGAAGGGGAGGCAGTTACTTCTAGTAGGTGCCTATAGCGCTACATACCCTATAAGCCTATTTCTAGCCTACTCCCCCTTAACCTATATAGGGCTATATACTAGCCTTATTTAAGCCTTAGCCTAAGTACACTTTTAGATCTAATAGTTATATACACTATAGATCTATACTTACCTATAGAAATAGGTAATTAGTCTACACTATTAAGGTATAAGTGCTATCTAGTTATTCTTATATAGCCTTAGGTTTTTAGTGTATGCAGCCTATAAGAAATGCAGCCTTAAAGGACTCTTAGAGTAGCCTTTATATAGGAATTAGAATCTTAAGGTCTTTAAGCAGTTAAGATTATTCTTACCCTTTTATACCTAGCGTAGCTATAAGTGTAGTAAAGAAGGTTACCTTTAGCAGTAGTATTATTAGTAGCATTATTAAGGCAAATTATGCTTTAGTATATAAGGGTAGGTCTTTATAGCTATAGAGGCTAGTAGGCGTACCTATTACTTTATAACTGTGAAGGGCTAGGCCCTCTACCCCTTTAGCTTGCTTAGCATACTCTTTAATTTTACCTTCCTCTTTATCTACAGTATATGTAAAGGTGTATTTATCTTCTTCTTAGCGTATAAGACGCTCTATTATAGCAGCTATTTCCTATAAGGTAGATTTATATATATTATTAGCTAATTTTATAATATTACTATTAAAGGTTATCTTCTTATTAAAAATAATGTCTTATGTAGTAAAGACTTTACTATAGGTTAGACTCTATATATAATAAGAGTTACTAGAGGTATAGCCTATAAGAAAACCTATCTAGGCTTATAGGGCTAGGCGCTAACATTGATTTCTATAGAGCTAAGCGTCTGCTGTAAGTATATATGCTTTATAACTATATATATATAAGTAAGAGAGGTCTAGGTATATATTATTTATACTACAGTTAATATAAGGTTTTCTAGCCTTATAAGGCTTATAGTATACAGTTATAAAGGTAGGTAGACGCTATATATACTTCTAGCTAGAGGATGTCTAGTAGGTATACATTAATCGCTATACTATATACCCTTTGCTTAATAACTGCAGCAATACGCTTAGCAGCTCTATTCTAGGCTTATATATTTAGTACGCTAGCCTTAAGCTAAACCCTATATACTTTAAGTATAGTAATAACGTTAGGGTAGTGTATAAGCTTATAATTAGTTTCTATACTTTTAATCTAGTAGTTATAATAGACTTCTAAGAAGGTTAGGAAGTCTATAAGTATAGTTAGCAGTACTTTAGTAGTTCTCTAGTGTAGGTAAAAGTCCTATATATAATCTATACTGCAGTTAGAAATAACTATATAAGATATATACCTTATATAACTAACTTTAAGATTATAAAAGTTAATTATAAATTAGTTACCTAGTTTAGCTAGAGAAGCTAATTCTTATAGCGCTTGCCTAGGAAGGCAGTAGCCTTTTAACTTTATATAAGTGTTATAGCTAATTGTATGTATAGGCAGACCTCTAGCACCCTTAAGACATACTCTACAAGCTATATTTACAATACGTTTAAGTGTCTTAGGGCCTAGGTACCTAAGTCTTTAGTGCTAAGTTATAAGGTTACCTATAATAGGCTTCTTACATATAGCTATTATATACTAATTTCTCCTGCATAGCAGAGGCGCCTTATCTACGCTTGCAGTAGGAAGAGGTACTATTATAGCTAAAGTAGCTTTTTCTTTAAAAAGCCTATAGTTAAGTACCTACTAGTAGTAAATATTATTAAGGTAGGCTATAAAGGACTAGTCTACCTATTAAAAGCAGTTATTACTAGGGCTAGTATCCTACTAAAGGCTATATTAACGCAGCTTCTAAAAGGCTACTAGGTTTACAGTAAGCCTAGGGTAAAGGGTAACATTATATAAGGTAAGCTTTATAATACTACCTCCTTACCTATAGAGCTTAATTTCTACTATACTGTACGTATTAATAGGTAATTGCTATAAGCTAGCCTAAAGGAAATCGCTAATAGGGGCTACTCTTAGCGTCTTAAACTAAGTAGTATTATTAAATATATAGATAGTTAAGCATAAATTAAGTATTACTAATCCTATAAGGTAATACCTACTTTTAGTAGTATAAAAAGACACTAGCTTAATATACCCTTAGTATTTACTATACAGTTAGTTATTCTTAGCTTTATTAGCCTATACTTACTATAGTTACTCTATAAGCTTAGGCTTACTTTTAAGGTATATATTAATTATCTTTCTAAGTGTAGTATTTAGGTAGCACCCTTCTAAAAGCCTATAAGGTAAGGTATACTAGTAGCTAGCTATATAGTAGCCTTAGCCCTAGTATAACTAGCAGCTAGAGCGCTTTAGGGAGGGTATCTCTACTACACTTATACTAGACCTCTTACGCTTAGGAAGTACGCTTTGCTTACGTAAGGTAACTATTACCCTAATTAACAATAGGGTTAACTGCTTATAGGTTACGCTTAGCTTATATAATTATATCTGCTAGTAGCCTCTATACCTATAGCCTTAGCTATAGGCTACACTCTAAGTGTAGTTATTATTATCTTTATTATTTCCTACATTAGTTAGGCTAAAAGCTCTATACCCTGCTTACTACTTAGTAGGTATTTTACCTAAGTTATCTATAGCACCTTAAATCTTACTTATTATTATAGAGATTATAAGGTCCCCTTTCTTAGCGTCCTTTTTAGCTTATTAATAGAAGGTATACACCTATTAGGATAGGTAGCTACTTAAAAGCAGCTTAATAATATCCCTAAGCTAGTATTATAGGTGTTATATATATAGGATATTGTTAGCCTTTATGTAGTAAAGGGCCTCTTCCTACTTAAGAAGCTATTTCTTAAGCTCCTTTATGTTTAAAAGGTAGTTATTAAGGCCTTCCTAGAGGGTCTTTTTATACTTTATCTATACCTTATTATGCTTCTCTTTAGGGTGCTCTAAAATGTAGTTCTTAAGCTCCTTTACTTACTTATTAAAGTAGTTATTAGGGTTATAACAGTACTCTAAGAGCTCTTTACTAACAGTATCTCTAAACTAGTCCTATAATAGTATATACTTTTATATATATATCTTATACTCTTTTAATTTATTATTATATTTAGCCTTATACTCCTTATATAGGAGAAGGTTACTTTAAGAGAGCTTATAAAGGCCTTAAGTATATAAGTCTTTAGGTATAGTACTTAGAAGCAGGTTACCCTAGTTTGCTATTAGCAGAGGAGGAGTTATAAGCTAAGATCCTTATACCCCTTAAGCGCCTTAGGCGCTTAGTAAGGCTAATCCTAAGTGTGTAACTTAGTACCTTAGATAGTTATAGGGCTTAGGGTGTGTAGGGTATATAATAAGGTTTTTAATAGTCTTATAGGGCACGTAAGAGTTACCCTTTAATAGGTTAATTGCTTTCTAGAGGTTATATATTTAGGATTTAGCCTTTAGCTATTTAAACTAAACAGTCTAATTAGAGGAGGTTTTTAGGGTAATTTTTGCATTATTAGATATCTTACTTAAATTAAGCTTATAGGAATTGCTTTACTAAGCTTATTATAGTCAATTTCTAGGTATATAAGACTCTTAATTGTTAAAAGTAATAGGGATTAAGGTTTTACGTTAATTGTATGTATATTAAGTGTGTTATATATATAACTATTATAGTGTAGCTAGGCTGCTTAGTAAGCCTTTTAGAACCCCTTTCTTAGGTACCTAAGGCTACTAGAAAAGCCTGTTACCTAGGTCTAAGCCTGTGACAATTACTCCTGTATCCGCCTAAGCAGTCAGGCCACACCGGACCGAATATAACCGACCTCCGGGCACCTCCGCGGCGCCCTTCAGGCGCAGCGCCCTCTGTGCGCATACCTCAATTTCAACATATTCACAAACGCTGCCAACGCAACGGACTGTACCATCGGATCAAGTTGCAAACCGGTGGTCGTGAGAGTCGTGAGGTGTCGGGTCTTGACGCAAGTTTCGGTCGTACCAGGCCGTCAACGCAGCATCTGATTTTGTGGCCATATGTACTTAGTACGTGTCCATAAACGAGTAGCTATTGGTAATGGTCTACTATCAGCATTCAGTCTGCATCTTTCCACAGCCTTTTGTCGAGCCAACGGTAGTAGTGGTCCAGTGGACGGCCTCGTGTGCGGGATGCTTCATCGTGAAGACAGGGTGAGTTAAAGCGCCGCCGAAAACGCAGCCCTTTTTCTTGAAAACATTATATATATGAAAGTCTGGTTCCAATGAATAAGACGATCTCTACTGACTGGCGGCATCATTGGCCAAATCAACCGACCCAAAGTTTAAGAGAGCACGGGAGGAAGATGTGACATGTCACGAACGCGTTACGCGTCCAGCCTCAACCTCTCACACATACACTATCCAACGGACTTGTTATCCCTGGGGGGGCAGCATGGGAGGAGTTAAGGGCGACAACAACGCTAGAGCAAGACCCCCATTACACCATTACCTTACTGCTCCCGTCAATCTTGCAGACTCTGCTTCATCTTGAGTGTTGAATTTGAAAGCCTTGGCCTGGCCACGGATACCTTTGCTGGACGGGCTAGCGACGAGTGGACTGTGGACGTTCAGGGACAACGAAGAATGGCCATGTTCGACATGACATAGAGCCTTGCGCAACCAGCCGTATTGGAAACTGATTAGATTCGGAGCTTCAGGCACCCGACTTGTTGTCAGCAATGAATGCCTCGAGAAACATCCGGACCGGCCAGTCAGTTCAAGTTGAAACCTGATAGTCCATCTCTGTGTCTTCCTAGAAGCAGGAGAAAGCGCCTGGTGAAAGAAAAATTGCTGTCCGAGTTTGGCCACTGTGCTCCCGGAACTATTATGCTTGATGTAATCTTTCCTCGTGAGGATTCAGATAATTACGAGCTGAGTGGCCCCCCATCTCATCTCAAAAGCCCTTCGGTTTTAATAGAAACACACATGGTCCGGCTATCCAACCGCGTCCCCCTGATAGGCCAGCTGACTTACCTACCGGATCCTCTAGCTGAAGACGGCGTTCATCCCGATATTGCTCATCCGCGATAAGCATCTCGGCCAATTATGTAGGTTCGCCTTCAGGTGCAGGATGCATCAATATCATGCAGCTGTGTGGAACGCGCCGCAGGCTGACAGCATGCGGCGCCTGATTAGGAGAGCGGGTACTTTATTTTTCTTCAAAGTAATATCTAGGTAGTATATATCTTCTGAGCCTCGCGGTTCTGAGTGCGTGATCCTTTCTTGCTAGCATAGTGATCCCGTTCCCGTAGACGGTCTCCGCGTGCCCGGCGATCAGAATTCAGAATCAGGACTCGCTGGTTCTTGGGCGTGAAGCCTCCAGGACCATGAACTCTGCCGAGCAGAATGATGATCGGTGAGTAGAGCTCTTCCCACTGCGTTCTCTATGGATTCGCCAGTAACTAGATGGCAAAAAACTTTCGGCGATATGCTAATGGATCGTCTGTCGGATGAGGCCGACCTCTCAGCCTGAACCGGGCCCCGATGTCGCGATATCTGCACGAACGAGTACAAACACCCCTACGCATAACGGCGCCGACACAGTACGAGCCAGTGAGGGCCCTACCAAGAGCACCACAAGCTTTCGGGTCCACGGATTCGCGGACAAGGACACGTTATCTGGATGGTTCCCCCAGATAAAGAACGACGAGAACAACAGCTGGCGAATCTGGCTATCGAGGAGGAGCCGCGCGCTCATGGTCCAGCTTGGTGTCATCGGGCTCATCCTGATCACGAACCTGGGCTTGACCATCTTCGCCGTCGCGAGCTACGGCAGCGAGAAGGGCGTCGGGCTCATCTACCACGGAGACTGTTCCACGGTGAAGAGGCTGGATCAGTGGATTCATCTGTTGATCAACCTGCTGGGGACGGGCATGCTGTCTGCCTCCAACTACTGCATGCAGCTGCAGGCCGCTCCGACCCGCGAGAACGTCGATGCCGCGCACAAGGCAGGCAAGTGGTTGGATATCGGCATCCCTAGTTTGCGGAACCTTCGCTATCTCAGCAACTGGAGACGGGCATCATGGGCTCTCCTGGCGATAAGTTCCATCCCAATACACTTGATGTGGGTTTTAAATTAATAATTAATGTTATGTCTCGGCACGCAGCCAACACTAATTACTACCTCCCCGCCAGATACAACTCGGCGGTTTTCAAGTCGCTGTCCTCCCACAACTACACCGTCGCCGTCGTCAAAGACTCGTTCGTGCGCAACAGCTCTTGGAGTCTCTCGACGGCCGAGGCCAACCGTGCCGGGGACTGGGGATGGGACGACACCCGGGTCAACCCTCCGAACCTGGACTACGAGGAGATTCTCCGCGGCATGCAACGAGACGCCCAGACGTACCGGGAAATGAACATATCCGCGTGCTTTGCCCTGTACGACGACTACTGGAAACCCCAAGGCAACGTACTGGTATTTGTCAAGAACGAGACTCTGCAGACCCCCCCAGAGGACAGCCTCCTGATGTACGTCTCCATCGTGCCTCGGTCCGACAACTGGGGCAAAAACATGTGGGCTCTGGGCAACGGAACCGGCAGGTTTGTGGCCCAGTCCCCTCTGGGAGACGTGACGAAGTGGTTTCTCGGACCCCAGCAGTACGAAGTCGATCGATGCCTCGTCCAACCGCCAGAGAGCATGCGGACCCGGTGTCGTTTTGAATACTCGCCCCCCATCATGTTCACCATCTGCGTCATGAACTTCCTGAAAGCGTCCATCATGCTGTGCATCTGGGTCTTGAGGAAGTGGCAGAACCGGGAGCAAAAGGATAAAGCGAACCAGGTCTTGCACACGCTCGGCGACGCCATTGCCTCTTTCACGAGGGAGCCGTGTGAGCACACCAGGGACCTGGGTCTCGGGACGAAATACGACTTTTTGACCACGAGAGAGTGGAAGAACCGTCTGGTCCGGTCGCCCCCCGCTGTCTTGGCCGAGGAAACGCACGAAGCCAGAACGTACAAGATTGAAGTGAAACACTGGAGGTCTGCTGCGAGTCTCAAGCGCTGGGTCATACTGTTGGCGATGTGAGCGAGAGAGAGCCATGAACAATATCAAGTACTTGTAGGTGTTCCCCATGCTAACCCGGCCTCTGTAGGTGCCTGCTGGTGCTCCTGGTCGCGGCCGTCCTCCTCGTCATTTCCTTCACCAGCCTTCGACACAGACGGTTCGGGGTCGGGATCCCCGAGCTGTGGAGGCTCGGCTTCGGGGCGCTGACCCCCTTCACGTATCTCGTCATCAACCTCCCGCGGCGCGACCCCGGGGGCCTGATCGCCAACGTCCTCCTCGCGAACCTGCCCCAGCTCGTGCTGTCGGTCCTGTACATCCTGTACAACACCATGCTCAGCACGTTCCTCGTGCAGAGGGAGTTCGGCCGCATGCACGACCCGGAGCGCAGGAAAGCCCTCCGCGTCTCCGAGCCGGTCGGCATCCAGCGCTCGAGCTACTTCATCTCGCTCCCGCTGCGATACGGCATACCGCTCTATGCGAGCTCCGGGCTCATGCACTGGTTGATCTCGCAGAGCCTGTTCCTGGCGAGGATCCGCGCGGTCTCGGCCGAGGGCGCCGACGACGAGGCGAACTCGTTTTCGACTTGTGGCTACAGCCCCATCGCGACCTTCACCAGTATGTCTGGTTCCCCTCTTGTCCTTTTTTTCTTGAACCAAGTAATCATCCGGTCAGAAGACGCGGCGTCTAACAGAGCCACTAGCTATATTGGCAGGACTTGTTATGGTTTGTGTTATTCTTGCCATCGGCTTCGTCCGTCGGTATGACGGGAAGATGAGAATGGTATCAACCAACAGCCTCGCAATCAGCGCGTCATGCCATGTTCTCGAAGAGGATCGAGCCAGCGGGTACTTGCTCCCGTTGCAATGGGGAGTGGTTCAGATGTCGGCCGGAGAGGGCAAATGCGCCTTCACAACAGCCGCGACAGACACCGTAAAATTGCCAACCGAGGGTTTAAGATATAAATAATTTGAAAAGTGGTGTAAGAGCCAAGGCCAAAGTCATTGCTATCGATTTGTTCTCAGCGAGCGGTGATTCCTAAAGAGGGTCTTGAAAGTTGTCAACTATATGCACTTGTTAATTAGCCAATGTGATTCGTAATGGTCATGGCTAGAAAGACAACACATAACATATTAGTATTATTATGCTTACGTCACTCCGTATATAGTAATACTTAGAATTTAGAGTACATCCTCCCTTCCCTATTCTAAGCCGGCAGCCTCCGTTTAATGTAGTTTTATCAACACATGCATCCATCTTATCATCTAATACTTAGTTTTGGGTCACTTGGAGAGGCTTGGAGGTCTAGAAGAGTCCTTGACTCCAGTTTTGATTGTCACATGCTTGGTGATGGATGTTTGACTGATGGAAGAAAAAGTAGGTGTAGGAGGGAACTTGGAACTTGGAAGAGTGCCATGCTCGCTCGTCTGCAACGCTGGCTCACAAAGTACGCTTTTTATCTGGTATTAAATCACCTAAATCGCATCATCTCTTTTGTCAACAGCCCGTGATGTACCGCCTCAACAGCCTCGCCCTTCATCAAACCCTGTACGCACGACTCGCCCACCAAAAGCCAATGGTCTCCCTCCTTACGCACACAATACGGCACATCACCGCCCGCAAGCACGACAACCGCATCTCCCTGCCGAATGTTCGATGGGCCAATGCCCATTCTCCCATCCGCCGTAACCAAGAAGGCCCGATCGAAACCGTAGTTGTGAACTAGGCTCTTGTAGTAGTCTGCAGCCCCTCCGGACGATATATCCCGGAGCGCGGCGAGGGCATTCGGATCCCCGGCCTGCTCCACGCACGCGGCCGAGAGCGATGCGTCGTCTAGCAGCAGATGATGGATATAGGCCGCGCCGTCCGAGACAGTCTGCTCCCAGTCCCGGCCGACAAACGAATGCTGCTCGGCCGTAGTCACGCTGACGAACTGTCTCGTCCAGGATGGTATGGAATCTTTCTCGAGTACCTTGAGCGCCTCTGACAAGATGCGTGTCATCTGCTCCGTGAAGAGGTGCTCGGGATCAACCTTGCGAGACGGGTTGACGGCAAAGGGCAGCGCCACCTCAACCGTGCTCACTCGAATCCCCTCGAGTGAAAGCACCCGCGGATCGTCTTCATGACAGATCTCGAGTTCGAGCCCGGACGCTGCAGAGAACTGTTTGAGGAAGCCGAGTCTGGCGGGCGTGGAATCGTCGTCTCCGGTAACATGCACCCACGAGAGACTTGTCGCGAGGCCCTCGTTGGGGTTCTGGAAGTCGCTCCAGTCGGGGCACCACGAGGGTATGTCGAGACCCTCCTCCCGGTGTCTCCTGGTGACGCTGCCGTCGACGCAGCGTGCTCGGGTCAGGAACGCGAGCGACCGGCTCTGTTTCAGCAGGTATCGCCCGACCCTCGGGTACAGATCCGTCACGTCCGTCTCGTAGTCCGGTCTCAGCTCGGGAGGCACGGCGGACGGGTCCCGGCATTCGCGGGCCAGGCCCAGGAGTCCAAAGATCTTGTCCCTCTGGTCGCTGGCGTTGAACTTGACCTGCGTGATGGAGACGAGCGCGTCGAGGGGCCACGGCGTCCGCGCCCGCCGGAGGGTCGCCATGGTGTCGATGTTGCGCAGCTGCTCGGGCACCTGGGACAGGCGCATGTAGCCGTTCTTTCGCAGCCACGCCGCCGCCCAGCCGAAGCGGCTCCAGGGGAAACGCCGGTCCCCGAGGAGGAAGACGGGGTCCCGCGTCGTCGACAGGGCGACCTCCTGGACGACCCAGATCCTCGAGAACCACCGCCTCGCCAAGAGGTTCTTGAGGTGCGACCACCGAAAGTCTTGCCACGGCGGCAGGCCGGAGGCTTCGTGCGCCGAGGGGCGGTACATGCGGGCGGGGATGTCGTTCGGCTCCGCGGCCGTGCGGTTCTGCTGCCGAAAGACGTGGTAGATGCTGTCCAGCAGCTCCCAGGCGCCGTGGCAGTCGGACGAGTCGGGACCGAGCCAGATGAGGGTCCTGACGGCGCTCCGGTACAGCCGGCCCATGAGGGAGACCTGGGACGCGCGCTCGGCGAGGTTGGACTGGTCGATGCAGATGCTGTCGATCCAGACGTGACGGAGGCGGGGGTCGAGCTCGGAGCCGCTCCGTGCCAGTTGCGAGAGCCTGTGGACGCAGGCGGCGAGATCGGCCCCGAGCGTGACGGCTCGGCCGTCTATGAGGACATGCCGGTAGCTGTGCTGTCTCGTCCAGCTGTGACTGAGGGCGTAGTAGGGGGGGGCATCGCGTAATTCCACGATTTCCAAGCTGCCCACTTCATCCGAGTCGGGGTCTGGATTCAGCCGCAGGAGTCGGACTTGGTTGGAATTGAGAGGGCTGTATAAGCCGGCCTCTTTTGGTCCCCGATGAGTGCTCATATTAAGCATTCGGTTGCCGCTGGAAAGGCTTGAAGAAAGGCAGCGGCGGGATTTGGCGCTCTTCCATTCAGCCTGACGTGCCCACCCATCCCCCTCAAGTTAACCTGACATGATTACATACATATGTAATACCCTGCTTCTTGGAGATGGATCAGGCAAGTCTGGGAAGTGGATCGGGGCGCATAGGCTGACGGACTGCCACGACATGCTACATATTACATGGTGGCATGCGCCACACCACAGTAGGTGATGCTGTTGCCACGAAATCTACTTTAATACCAAAGTAGTAAAGCAGATAAGGTAGAGTGTGGTTCCCAGTTGAGCCCTTTAAAATGACTGCGCATGTCCTAAGAAGCCGATTACAAGCACCGCCTCTATCATATAACACATGCCCACCACCAACCCAGTTCACTTAACTAACCTTGAACATGACACAAGAAAGGCATAGAGCAGCAGGACGAAGATGAGCAGCTGGAATAGGAGGACACACTTGTAGTTAGACGCCACTGGTCAACACTGTTTCTACTCGCCGTGGCCATGAACGGGGCTGGAAGACGTATGAGAAGCGGCAAGTGGCTGCGCAATTCCAAGCCTGATATTCGCGCGTAGAATGATGCTTGCAGACCGCGGTGATGAGGTATATCAACCGTTGAAACCATCCGATGTTCCCATGGGAGCGGCTAATAATTCATCTCTGAATGTGGCTTCTTTGACCGCCCTTCTGCAATGGTCTCCTTCGAGAACGTCCATCCCTGCATGCCGCACTCCGACTGCGTACTAGGCAGCACCACCAGCTACATAGGTAGGAACGGATAAAGCTGGATGACTGGTCTAGAAGCCGCGAACGGCACTCGCGGGGTTTGACGTAGTCTGGACAGTTTCAGGGCAGAAGAACTCGGAGATGGGCACCGCCTTGGTCGGTCTCGCCAACGTTACGTTTGCTGGGTGCAGGCCGCGCCCCTTGGCTGCAAGGAAGGGGTACGCAAATGAGACGGAGAGACTCACCGCTGTGTGAGAGAGAGAGAGAAAGAGAGAGAGAGAGAAAGAGAGAGAGAGAGAAACTCGAAAGAGAGATAACGGTGAGAGAGAACAGGGGAAACGGTTCAAGGAGACAATGTATCAAGTGGTGGCTGCACGCTATCCGTACTGTCTGCCCGGAAATAGAACGCGCATCGACGCCGGAGCGAAGCTTTCCCAGATGCACGACGGGGAGGGAGGTCTACTGCCGTCTCTGGAATCCGGTTGTTTGGAGGCGCATCAACCGCCGCAAACTCACTTCACTTCCATTCATGCACCGATCGTCAGGGGCGGAGATTTTCTCTCAGGCCTGTCTTACTCCTGGAGACAATCGGAGGGATTCGAGACCATTGCGGTAGGTTGACGAATCGCATCCATGATCTCGAAACCCTTGACGAAAAGGAATCGAGGGGCGCCAGGCATCATCTACCGAGAAGCAGATCTCAGGTGGGCGTCAACACTCTTGGCTCCGTCTCCTTCTCCCTTCGAGTAGTCAAATGTTTGTGTCCTCCCCCCCGCCCCCCTGAGCGAGTTTCTTTGTTGGCATCGTTTCATCAAACCGGCTGGCTGGTCGAGGACCCCTAGACAATACGTCTTGAGGCTAGAGCTGTTTCTATCTCGGGACTACAAGTCCCGGCCAAAAACGAATCTGGGGCAAGTGAAAAGGGAGGGAGGGGACAGAGGGAGGGCAAGGGGGGGGCAAGGCCTACACCGCATTGAGGAGACATGGGTCTGAAGGCAGCGTTTGTACTGTGTAATATGTATATGCAGGAAGAAGCAAACACCACGTTTTCGGCGGCAAAGCACCCTCGCACAATATGGCTGGTGTGGTGTTAAGGTCCGAGATGGGGGGGAGGGGGAAGTTGGAACTATTCCCATAGTAGAGGGTCTCGGTATGGCTCGTCTCTCCAAGGCGAAGGCGGCGTGCGTCGAAAGGTGTGGGGGGAGAGAGAGAGAGAGAGAGAGAGAGAGAGAAAGCTTTCTGTTCATTGGAGGACATGTCAAACTCCATCCGTGGACCGTAATGCTCAACTGCTGTTTGCTTGCTTGATTACTTGCTTTCAGCCGAGTGCGAAACCGGGAGTACCGAGACGGCGGAAATTGGACATGCACGCTTCAGTTCGGGCCACCGACTGGAACAGTTACACGATTCGCACGGAAGAGATAGTACTGATCCAAAGACAACATGGCGGAGGTTGGGTGACGGATGGGCGATCCCGAACGAAGAGATGTCTCACCGACGGACGGAACACAATGTCGTCTCTCATGCATCATGATCATCGAGGGGGGGTGCCATATTATTACACATCCTCCCGCGACAACTGGTGGACAGCCCCCTTCGCCCCGTCATCGCGGTCCATCTCGAGCTTGGTTCGGATCCAACCCTCGACGCCACCGGGTCACAAATGCTTCTTCCCTTGGTCCGCGAGGGACCGTGGCGACGGATAACGCCCCTCGGGACTGGTGTGTGTAGCGGGCCAGCAGCTCATGCCGTGTGTGTTGGCTGCAGTCTTGCAGAACGGATGTAGGTGGCAGGGTGAGGTGCGGGTGGGAGGTGTTCCCAAGAGAAGCACGCGGTGGAACATACACACACACACACTCACACACACACATACACACACACACGAATACAAACGCGAGCGAGAGTATGCTGTGTCACCACGGCTCCGCGTGATTACATGGCCTCGGAATCGTCAACGGCGAGCTGCGTCGCGGCACCCGAGAGTCAGAGGGCCACCGCGGGCTTTGGGTGAAGCTCTGCCTTCTGCCTTATCTTTACAACTCGGGGCCGTTCAATTAGGGTTTTCGCCTCGTCCAGGACATCGTTAGCCTTTAGGCCATGCCCGATTGGCCTCTGCGGGTTCCGGATGCCCGGCTGTCCCGAGGTCTTGGGGGGATTGGCTAGACTGTGCCTTAGTAGTAGACGCTTTGGGAGAGACGGGGGGAGGGGGTGGGGGAGGGGGGCTTATGTCGTTGAGGGAGTTGAGGAATCTAACACGCCAGCGGATACTGTTGGGATCACGGAACGAGATGGAAAGAATCAATCAACTGCATGAAAAGGCCTACCGGCAGTTCCTTACGTACGAAAGTCGTCTCTAACGTATTACATGGCCGTCTTGCGGAGGGTTGCAAGTCGGCTGGCTGTTGACGGTTCGGACTCTGGCTGAACCTGAACCCCCCCCCCGGGCCCCCGCTTCTCCCGGTCTGCCCCGACCGGTGTGAGGCAACGAATGAAGTGACGAGAAACGAGAAAGAAACGTGGTAACTCTCGCGTGGATGGGTGGGTGGATGGGGATGGATGGGGATGGATGGGGTGGGTGAGTGTTGCGTTCTTTTTGGTCGGAGATGGGCCGACACTGGCGTCGAATCCGGGGAAGAGGGAACTCTCTTCTCGCCACGTCGAGATCTGCGTTGCCTTTCCCCACGAAATGGAGATTGTCAGATGGGGCAAAGGAGAAGAAGGAGAAAAAAAGAAGAGAAAAAAGAAGCGCACTGGAGAAACTAGAGAGACTAGAGACCCTGGAGAGAACCCGGGCTTTGAGTGGTCTGTACTCCGTACACCGTCCTCTCATCGCCGGCGACGCGTCTGTCTGTGGAATCATGGAATTCGAGGCCTCGCCGCCTCAAGAAGACGAGGTTTTTTTTGACCTCCTCAGGTGAGTGAGACTGCGCCCCCGCTCCCGCTGGCTCCCGCCGGGCTGGAAGCCTCGTGTCGAGAATTGTCTCACCAAAAAAAGATCCCACGCTCCCAAGACCAGCCAAGCATCAACTAGGCCCCTTCCAAGATGTTGGTGTTAAACTAGCATGTCCCCTTCCCCCACCCCCCGGTATGCTGCCCGATATCTCGGCTGCTACGGGGAAGAGTGCACCGGTGCGGAGAGAAGTCCGGCCCTCCGTGCTGACAGAAACCAGAGGGGGGAGGGGGGGTGGAAATCCACCGTCGATGGGACCCAGCAAGACGTGACGGCACACATGACAGACCATGGCGGACGGTTCGAGAGTGAAAAGCACGCGATGCCCCATCAGCCTCTCCTCGAGCCAAGGCTTGGCTCTCCCCACCATCAAATCGGGGGACACGACCTCTTTTGTAAGAGAGAGAGAGAGAGAGAGAGATCACGGACGTCGGCAGGATCCTCTCTAGTGCAGTGCGGAGTACTACTTACTGTAGGTAGTACTCAATAGTCTGGCCGGTGATCCATGTCCCGCCTCCACTGCCGGCCCCTCACCCTCCCCTCCCTCTCCCCTCATCAAGGCCTCGAACCCGTGATAATCAGCGTTCCCTTTGGTCGACTCCGCGCTCTCCGTGCGGGGAAAACACGCCGAGACAGAAGAAGGATTGCGGGGAGGGGGAGAGGGGCAGAGGGGCGGTGGGAGAGGGGCGTCTAGTAGTCATGAATCCCTGTCCGACCATCCTCCCCCAACCTCGCTCAAATTCCGAAATGGCCGTTAGCCTGTTTCCCTCCTCTTATGCTTATTCCATTCGGGCCACCTTTTTGAGGGATTCGGAGTGGGTGAGTGGGGATGGGACACTCGTGAGGGGGAGATGGGGATGATGCCATGGTGACGAGGGAGAGTGAGTGAGTGGGAAAGTGAGTGGAAAGTGAGTGAGTGAAGGTGAGATGAAAAGTGGGTGGAAAGTGAGATGAAAAGTGAGATGAAAAGTGAGTGAAAATTGAGTGAGAGAGGAGGAGAAGTGATTGTTGGAGGCACAGCACCAAGACAGAAAGGATGAAGAAGAGAAAAAGAAGAAGAAAAAACATGTGTAGAAAAAAGAAAGCCCCGTTTTCTCCTCTTCCCATGCCACCACCTGCCTGCCCACCGCCTTCTCCCTTGTTTTTCCCCGTCCGCGCGCGACGATACGAGACAAAAGTCGAGAGAGCCTCGAAAGACGACTTGGAGAGGGACGGGACGGGGGGGAGATGAGGAGAGAGAGAGAGAGAGAGAGAGAGAGAGAGAGAGAGAGAGAGAGAGAGAGACAAGAGTTGTCTTGACTCTGGGGTGCGCATGTGGCTAAAACTCAATCTCCAAAACCGGCGTCTGTCTGGCTCAGACGGGTACGCATCCCTCGGGCTGACTAGTTAGTTGCAATCAGGAGCTAAACAGCGGACGGTTCTTCTTTTCGAAAGTTGGAACATTCTACGCGTGCTTCTATCAAAACTTGGCTTCTCATCTCTTGGTCGTCTTGACTTTGATCGACCCGACCCGTCCGTCCCATACAACAACCACCCCTCCCCCAAAAAGATGATCCAAAATCAATAAACCCAAAAACGAAAAAAAAAAAAACTTTCCCGCCCGGGGCCGGAAACGCACGATGCCCCGCGCGCCCCGTCGCACAGCCAAAGTTAGATGGATATCTTGCTTGGGTCTGCGTGTCTTGGTTGCACCCTAGGGCGCTGGGCGGTGGAACTGAAGCGGACGTGTCGGTATGTATCCCCTACTGGAAATAGGTGAATAACTCGTGTCAACCGGGTCATTTTGCGATACTGTTTTGCTTCCCTCCCCTCATCTCGTGTCTGCCCAGCGTCAAGAGGCGAGAAAGCGAGGTCGACATATTAGGGTTGCACGATACGAGTCATGGGGCGGTTCACGTCGAGTCTGGGCGTTCGTTTGTCGACCCCGGTTCTCCTCTGGGCCACACACAGATTTCACCATCAATACGGAGAACGGATACATAGTAGTCACAACCATTTCATGGCGGTTGACACCAGCTGTTTCGAGACCGGTTGCCTCTGGGAAGTTCTGGGAGTTCTGGGAGTTCTGGGAGTTCTCTCTCTCAATCTTTCACCCCTCCTCCTCCTCCTCCTCCTCCTCCTCCTCTTCTCATGGATGCCCATCAATTAGCCATCATTCTGGCCTTAATTCAAGGTAGTTTTCCCCCGCCTTGCCCCAGTGGCCACCCCCAGTAGGCGCCCCCCATTGCTTCCCCGTTCCCCGTTCCCCGTTCCACTACAGTCTACAAGCTTCAACTGAAGAGGACCCAATCAACTATCCTGTAGTTCCCCCTCTGGGAGGGGGGTTGCCAGCTTGCCCCGGACTGACCGGATGGCGGCCCAATCACCACCAGCAAATGGCTTTCGGGGTGGTTCATGGCTACATGCCAAGAAGCTCTGGGCGTGCGTTTGGGGAGGGGGGAGTTGGTGGATATCCGGGTGGACAGGCGAATGGCAATCAACCCGGACGTATGGACTGAGAAGAGAAGAAGTTGGGTTTTTGATCTTTTGCCTCCGCTCTACTACATCCCCCCCCGAGAGTCGAGATGTATCCGTACAGGTAACTCGACGGGACAGAGTACGAGCCCGCCCAACGCCAGCCAGCCAGCCAGCCAGCCACCGACCGAGAGGCGTCCTCCAATGTCCAAGGACACGGGCCCCCTTGGTTATTTGTTCGTCCCAAAAGACGCAACTTAAAAGGCTGCGTGAAGGAGTCGACCGGGACCGGCCACCAGCAAGCTGCATCATATCATCATGCACAACCCTACACTACGGATCATACACCACCACCACATGGTACGTGCCGGGAGGAGCATACCTACCGTACCAAACAAGCCCCCTCGAGCAAGCAAGCCCTGCAAGACCGGATGAGGCCCTGTCCCCTCTCCCTCCCCTCCCTCCATCCACTCCCTCTCTCTCCGATGAAGTGCCATATCTTGACCCATCTTGGGCGACGTACATGGCCGGCCGAGAAGGGGAGCAGCTAGATATGACCGGCAGCAAGGGTGAGCAAGGGTCTTTTTTGGTTACCGGATGCAAAGTACCATGCGCCCCTCCTCCCCCCCTCCTGTCGGAAGCCCGCACGGCGATGTCTGTCTGCGCTGTGTGTTTTCTGGCCTAGCCTGAGGGAAGGGGGGGGTCTCCATCGGAAACAAGCAAAATGTCGTCCTTCCTGATTGTCATGAGGTTTGTTGTATGTATGGTAGGTATGTGTGTGTGTGTACACGGAGTGGCAGTGTGAGTGGATCGATCGTATGGGAAGACGTCCCCAAGTCTTAGGTGTCCCGGCGGCCACGGAGGTCGACCACCAACCGCACCCCCTCCCCCCTGGACACTTGGATTGGGCAAGTTTTCTTTTCCCCAACGTTGTGTTTTCTTCTCTCTTTTTTTTTTCAAGGGCGGCCCATCCCATCATCTTCTTATCTCGTCGGAATTCTCATCTTTTTATATAAAGAAGGGTAGAGAGCTGCCTCTCTCTCAAGGGTTCAACATACCCCCCCCCGGCTTCTCCAAGTTCTACCCCTCAAGGCACAACCGAAGCGGTTTCGGAGCAACACGCATTCCCCCCCTCTGTCTCCCACTCTCATACTTTGGAGTGTGTACGTGTGTGTCCGTTCGCCGCGTTTCACAGCATCTCGAGTGAACCCTTTTCCGCTCTCCCGGCACTCTTCACCGTTCACCGACGGTGGTGGTTTATCATAACACTTTGAATACCGCCGGACGCCGACTACTCCCAACCGATACGAAGAACCAGACAGTTGATACTGCTCTTGCCCTCTTCTGTCTTCGTCCCAACTCTATTTCGGCAAAAAAAAATACAAGGCAAAAGAGTTTTTTTTCTCAACCAGAAGGAAAAATTCTTTTCCCCCCTCCCTCTCTGTCTCTTGTCTTTCTCTCTCTCTCTGGGAATCTCATAGACAGATCCGGATAAGCGACACCTCTTCTCCCTGTCGCACGCGGCACTCGTCAATATCACACAAAACACCACGAGACGACTCGAACTTTTGTTGCCCGAGAGCAGAACTGCTGCCCCCCCCCCTCCCAACACCGCAGTCATGGATCACTACAAGAACGACAGCGACCTCCATGATGTCTCGGACGAGAAGCCCGTGGGCGCCCAGCTCGAGCAGGCCCAGATGCTCGCCGACCTGCCGGACCCCGACGCCGGCAAGTCCGACGAGGAGCGTGCCGCCATCGTACGTTGTGCTTCCTACGAATGGGGCTCTGGATCGGAGTGTTGGAAAGAAGCCGGGCTCTTTTTTTTTACTGACATGTCCCTCTACTATAGGACAAGAAGCTCATGTGGAGGGTCGACCTCTTCCTGGTGCCCTGGCTCTCTCTTCTTGTAAGAACAATCAACCAAACCCTTCCCTTCCCTTCCCTTCACCCCTCCCCCCCCTGGCCAATAGGTTAAATGACACAACTGGCCCGACGTTGGCAAAAAAAAAAAAAAAAAGACATAATCACTGATATCGACTCTCCTCTTGTCTTGTAATAGTACCTGCTCTCGTTCCTCGACCGCACCAACATCGGCAACGCCCGTCTCGCCGGCATGGAGGAGGACCTGGGCATGACGGGCGCCAGCGACTACAACCTCTCGCTCACCATCTTCTTCATCAGCTACGCCGTCTTCGAGCCCGCCACCAACGCGCTGCTGAAGCGGCTGACGCCGCGCCTCTTCTTCACCGGCATCATCATCGCCTGGGGCTCCATCATGACCCTCATGGGCCTCTGCACCAATTTCCCCGGCCTGCTCGCCGCCCGCTGGTTCCTCGGCATCGCCGAGGCCGGCCTCTTCCCGGGCGTCAACTACTACCTCTCGTGCTGGTACAAGGGCTCCGAGATCGGCGTCCGCTCCGCCGTCTTCTTCTCCGCCGCCGCCCTCGCCGGCTCCTTCGGCGGCCTGCTCGCCGCCGCCATCGCCAAGATGGACGGCATCGGCGGCAAGCCCGGCTGGGCCTGGATCTTCATCGTGGTACGTTGTCACCACATCGTTCTCGGTTGTAATTAGTCATGGGAGATTAACCAAGCAAAATGCAGGAAGGCCTGGCCACCGTCTTCGTCGGCGTCTTCTGCTGGTGGATGGTCTTTGACTGGCCCGAGAACGCCCGGTTCCTGACGCCGGACGACCGCATCCGCGTCCAGCGCCGGCTCATCGCCGGCAAGCAGGGCCGCACCGCCGAGGACTTTGACAAGCGCCACATCTGGGCCGCCCTCCAGGACTGGAAGACGTACGGCTACATGACCATCTACATGGGCTGCCTCGTGCCGCTGTACGCCTTCTCGCTCTTCCTGCCCACCATCCTGCGCGGCATGGGCCACGTCGGCACAAAGGCCCAGCTGCTCTCCGTGCCCCCCTACGCCGTCGCCGCCGCCCTGACCGTCGCCGTCGGCGTCGTCGCGGACCGCACCCGCTGGCGCGGCTACTGCAACGTCGCCACCGTCGTCATCGGCATCGTCGGCTTCGTCCTCCTCCTCGCCTCGAGCGACCCGCAGGTCCAGTACGCCGGCACCTTCCTCGGCGCCGCCGGCATCTACCCGACCATCTCCAACACGCTCTCCTGGGTCATCAACAACACCGAGGGCTCCCTCAAGCGCGCCGTCGTCCTCGGCATGGTCGTCGGCTGGGGCAACCTCAACGGCGTCGTCTCGTCCAACATCTACCTCAAGCACGAGGCGCCCCGCTACCTGACCGGCCACGGCGTCGTCCTCGGCTACCAGATCCTCTTCCTGCTCGGCGGCTCCATCTTCATGCACCTGGCCCTCCGCCGGTCCAACAAGAACCGCAGGGACGGCAAGATGGACGCCCAGTGGGCCGCCATGACGGACGACCAGAAGTGGGTGGCCGGCGACAAGCGCCCAGACTTTCTCTACACTCTCTAGAGAGGTCGGGGGCGGTTGTTCGTCCAGTTGGCTTTCTCTCTCCATCTCTCCATCTCTCCATCTCTTTTGATCTCTCCATCTCGCTGCGATTGCTCGCTTTCGGCCATAAATAGACTTTTAGGGGCGAGGAAAGCTGGGATCTCTCCTCCGTTTGGGGACTTCACACAACATATATGTTTGGGGTTGGAACTGGGGTGCTATTCTCACTGCCCAAGTTGCAACACCGCACTACTTTTCTGTACATTGTTTGCGTTTGCGACGTCAATGATACCACTTGGCATTTGTGCCACCAAGACGATACTATGTAACTGCTACAGTGAATTATCAATCGAATACTGATTTATGTTTTGCAACTTCTTATAAAGCAATCTGGATCTAAGGGGTCTTGTGAAAAGAATGAAAACCCATCAACTCTTTACTCCAACGGACGCCCTTACCCGAGGCTGGAAACGTAGCCACCATCACCTCAGATCACCAAAATCTACTATACTCGCATTCCTCCATGTCCGCCGGTACTGCCGACTGGAGGAATATTGCTCCGTGCCGAACAGCGAATCCGTTTGCTCCAAATACAGCACGCCAGCCGGCCAGAGTCGTCTAGTCCGGTCGGTGTAGGACTGAGTGCTAAGAAACAAATTTCGATAAAACAACAAACTTGGTTTCCCGCCCACATCAACCAACAAACAGCCAAGGCTAGGCCAGGAAGGAAGACATGCTGATGCTGCCCCGTCGTTGTCATCATCGACAGCTAGCGGCCATGTACTACCTGAACTCCAAGTCGATATTACTCCATCGTCGCCCTCTCTGTCTCCGGCTGTCGTCGTCGCCCAGCATGTCACTGGGGCATCCGGCGTTCACCAGCCTTTCTGGATCGCAAAAACGCCGCTCGTCTACAGCGCCGCCTGCTGACGCCCAGTTGATCTCGCCAGAGATCCTCGTCGACGAGGAGAGGGTGCCTGGCTACAATTCAGCACACTACTACCCTGCGAACCCTGGAGACGTATTGGAGAATAGGTATCAGCTCCATGCCAAGATTGGCTGGGGTTCGTCGTCCACGGTGTGGCTCGCTCAAGACATTCGCAGGTGATTCATCATTACCTCTTCCCAACCTTTCCTCTTCTCAAGAGAAAATCCCGGGTTCCTTTCGCTTTCTTTGCTCTACGAGCTGTGTGAACAGGGCAATGTGAGGGCCATAACTTTGAGAGAGAGAGAGAAAGAGAGAGAGGGCTATCTACTGCCTGCCCGCCTGTCTGACTTACTGACTCATCATCCCTTCAGACACGGCTGGTTGAGGCCCAAGAGATATGTCGCCGTCAAGATCTGTAACTGCGACGTCCCCGAAGAAGACTTGGCGTCCGAGCTGGACATGAACACCCATCTATCCACTGCAAGCCTCAAACACAGAGGCCGGGCTGTTCTGGGGACGGCCATCGAGGGTTACGAGGTCAAGTCCCCGCGTGGCAACAAGCATCTTGTCCTTGTTTTCGAACCGCTGAGAGAGCCATTGTGGTTGCTCAGGAGGCGCATCACCCACCAGAACTGCGCCACCAGAGATTCCCTTCCTGTCCTCAAGGCCTATCTTCGCGTCATCCTCGACGGCCTAGACTACATGCACTCACAATGCCACGTCATCCACACAGGTGATTAACCAAGTTGGGATGCGTCGGGGCCTTTTGGTCTACGTCCCTCGCTGTGGCTGACCCCCATCATCACCTCGTCCAGATCTGAAACTCGACAACATCATGGTCACTTTTGAGGATCCATCGACCATCGATGCCTTTGTCCGAGAGCAGGCCGCCCATCCCATGGCGCGCAAGCGTGACGGCCAGGCCCGTACAGTCTACCGTTGCCACAACGACTTTGGTCCTATCCAGAAAGGTCTCGGGAAGATGATCCCCCAGATCACGGACTTTGGCCTCGCCCAACGTGGTGACCGCGCAGAGCCGCTGATCCACCCCATCCAGCCCGACGAGTTTCGTGCCCCGGAAGTCCTGCTTGGTATCGGGTGGTCGTATAGTGCCGACGTGTGGAATCTCGGCACCATGGTAGGCTCTCTTCTCGGCTCCCGAGTCCCGACTCCTCCCCTTCATCACTGGGCTGACTGACGCCGCCACCACCAGGTCTGGGAGCTCTTGGCCGGCCGGTCCCTCTTCCACCAACCGGCCAGTCATTCCTATTCCGCCGCCCAACACCTGGCGGATATGAGTGCCCTCCTCGGGGAGATGCCTCCTTCGCTCGTCCGCCGTGAGAGAGACATGCGTCATTGGCGTTGGTCTCCTGCGGCCGTGGGACCTGACGGGAGGCTTTGTAGCAATGCTGCCGAGTTATACAACGGCCCGTTCATCACGGATGAGGGTGAGATTCTTTTTCTTCTTCTTCTTCTTCTTCTTCTTCTTCTTCTCCTTCTTCTTCACACACACACACTCTCTCTCTCTCACTCTCTCACTTGTGTGTTGGCTCTGTTGCTCATCTTCCAAACCAGGCACGTTTGCACACCGCAGCCTCATACCGCGGTCCCGCAGATTGGAGGCTGAGCTCCCTCAGTGCATTCTGGAAGAGGACTGTGTTCCTCTGTTTGTCAAGTTCATGAGGAGGATGTTGTGCTGGGTACCGGAGGAGCGCGCCACGGCTGCGGAGTTGCTTGGCGACCCCTGGTTGGATCCCTGCTCACGGCCGTGAACGGTAATTACCTAACACTATTTATTACTAGACAGCTCGCCCTCTTGTATTATTAACCATCTAATCTGTGGCCGGTGAACAAGAGCCTAGAATCTAACTTGTCCGCCCGGTCAGTTCCCTACCAGTGCCAGCCATTGGACTTGTGAAGTGCCCCTGAGAGCTTCGCGGTGACCTCTAGGGATATGACAGACACACTCTGCGCCTTGAACCAACAAACGACAACCCACAGACTCCAAGCCAAAGCATAGACTGTAAACAGACGGACAACCGGTTTTAAGCTGTCTCAAGGCTACTGTCCTCAGCTCAGCCGTTGTCGTTCAAAGGCGAAGATAAGTGGTATTATGTCCCTGAAGCAGTATTATTACCCATGTCATCTTCAATTACTCTTTCTTTCTTTCTCCCTCTCCCTGTCCCTCTCCCTCTCCCTCTCTCTCTCTCTCTCTCTCTCTCTCTCTCTCTCTCTCTTTCTTTCTCTTTCTCTTTCTTCCTCTCTTTTCCCCTTTTTTACCATCTCCCTCGCTCTCCATCTCCATCTGGCTCCCCGGCGACTGCTCCTCTTAACGACTATTGTCCTGTTGTCTACTTGGACCAAGAGCTTCCCAAACCCTTGGCCAGTAATACATCTAGTAGACCGTTTACCCTCTACGAAACCCACACTTTACAAACTAGCCGCCCCCAGGCTCACAGACGAATCTCTGGAGGTAATATCCGCTTCACGGTAGCTCTCGTCACTAGAGCTGTTTTGATCCTCACCTTCTTCCTGCAACTCTGCCGCCCAAGATTTCCCAACGTGACAACGACTGGGCGTAGACATGAGCTCCGGCAGTCGACCCTGTGGCTTCCAACGGCCGCTGCGCTTCTGGGACCTCTCGTCCTCGACCGTCTCGTCGGGGGACCGCGCTCTCCGCAGAGAAGGGCGAGGAGTTGTGGCCGCGACGGCCGCGGTTGGGCTATGACTATAATCATCATAGGGATCCCCGAGGCCGACGACGACTGCGGTCGAACTCTCCGACCGCCTCCGGGCCTGCGCCTTTTTCCGCTCCAGGCTCTGCTCCAACTCGTCCGTGAGGGCGACGAAGTCCCCGTCGGCCGTGACCCCGAGGCCCATGTGCAGGGAATCGATGGAATCGTCCGTCTTGACCAGGAAGCACAGCTGGGAGCGGTGGAACTCCATCTTGAGATGGAGCTTCTGCGTCCGGCGGCCGTCGGGCCCCGAGACCTTTGTCCTCTCCAGCAGCAGGCCGTCGTCGCCGGGCGCCATGGAGAGCGAGAAGATCCAGTCGCCTCGGTCCGGCACGAGGAGGTCGAGGACGTCGTACGTGTTGGCGCAGTCCAGATGCTTCCTGCGCGACGTCTTGTCCGACAGGGGCTCGCAGATGATCTTGAGCCGGTCCGCGCCGGACACGGTGACGGAATACGGCCGCCCTTCTCTCCACGCACGACCCTGTCATCACTACAGAGTCAGCAGACAGGTAGTTTCATCAACAGACACAGAGTCCATCCTCTCTCCTTGTGGGTTTTGTGCCACCTTTTCAGACAGCACGATGTATGCCTTGTCGTCCCAGTACTTCTCACTGTTGGCCTTGTCGCCTTGAAGCATCTGGATGCCGAAAACGGCGCCGTTCTCCATGAACTCCAACAGTGTCATGGAGGCCGCGCTGGCCAATGCCGCGCCCTTGGAAATATTGAAAGACCTAGACGTTGTCAGCAAGGGGTGTTTCTTTTCTTTTTTTTCCAAGACAGAAAACTCAGTTATGAATATAATCATCTATCTAGATGGGGCGGTGTATAATACTCATGACTGCCCATGTTTTCATGGACGAAGACGGGCTCGTCCAGCCCGGCGGCCTCGCAAAAGCTCTTCAACAAACCCTGTACGGTCTCGTTCTTGGCGGTGCCCCCGGAGACGATGACCTTTGCGCCGACGCCGGGGCACCGGCGCTGGAGCTTGACCAGCTCCTCGATCTGCTGCTTGGCCAGCCGCAGCGGCGCCGCGGTGGCGTCTCGGAAGAAGGCGGCGGACTGGTTCGCGCTGATGATGGTCCAGACGTCGCCGGAGCCGGAGCCGGCGCCGGAGCCGGAGCCGGAGCCGCCGGTGGCCCCCTTGGGCAGCTTGACGCGCAGCTCGATCTCGCTGAAGACGTCGCGCACGAACAGCCTGACCTCCTCTCGGAACTTTTTGAGGAGCTTGTTGTAGATCTCGGGCGTGACCTCGAACAAGACGCCGCCGGCCGACATGGTGTTTTTGGCGCAGAACTCGCCGACGGCGGCCTCCCACTGCGCGGAGCCTCCCACGACTCCTAACATGGAGGGACGTGGTTATTACGTTAGTGAGGGACTGGGCACCGGGACAAAGATATTTCTGTATGAGTAGAAGAAGATAGAGAGAGAGAAAGAAAGAAAGAAAGAAAAGAGAAAGAGGCATACCGAATGGATCCTGGACTCGGATAAAGGTAAACTTGTCGTCTGACCCTCTAATGAAGAAAATGCAGCCGTTCTGTAGAAAGAGATATTGGCACATGTCAGTGAGTCGACGACGACGAGAACCTGATAACATCTCTGGCACTTTGACATAGACACCCAATCCAAAAGATTAACCAATAATTACCATGCTGTGACCCCCGAAGTCGAGAAACAGGATAAAGTGTCTGGTGATGGGGCCGAGAACCTCCTCGACGCGGTCCTGGTCGCTGAAGAAGAAGTGCGCAAACGCCTCGACCTCGGACATGAAGCAGAGGTTGTCCAGCCGCGCGCTGCCCTGCCGCAGCGAGCGCGGGAGGCCCCTCTTGAGCACCTTTGCGTAGTTGTCCATCTCGTCGAGGGTCCAGTGGGCGGGCACCGTCGGGCCGAAGGCGACGATCTCGAGGGGGTTGTGCCTGCTCTCGACCATCTTCTCGACCTGCGCCCCGAACGCGCGGACGATGGCCACGGGGCCCTCGTCGCACCGCTTCGCAAAGGCGGCGTTGCCCCTGTTCCTCTCCACCTCGGCGAGCAGCGGGTTCGTCGCGTCGACGCCCTTGCCCTTCCCGATGACGAGCTTGGCCGGGATCTGGAGGGCCGAGGGCGCGTCGTCGCCGGTGTAGACGGGCCCGTCGCCCGAGACGTTGATGTAGCCGCTCCACGAGCCCGTGTGGTACCGGGTCTCGTCGCACTTGCTCGACGCCGCTCGGTTGCTCACCCACTCGAGCCGCTTCCCGTCCAGGTAGCAGAGGGAGACTCGGACGGCCGTGCTTCCGAAATCTATGCCCAATGTCCTTCATCCCGGGGGGGGGGGGGGGGGG
>PJEX01000318.1:16818-28151 GCA_005350895.1 Colletotrichum tanaceti | reverse complement strand
TTGTGTTTCATGCGTGAGGGTATTCGAGAGAAGAGACAGTCTTGAACCATGGAGAATATTTGACTGAATACTATGATGGGGGGGCTTTGGGGAGGCTCTAGTTAATTGTTTTGAAGAGTGAAGTGCGTTTGAAAGGGACACACACACACACACACATACACAAACACAATCACATAACCTCCTCTTGCTTGATATTGCGCAAACAGGCTATTTAAGACATAAGGGAAGCAGCTATTAAATACTGCTAGAGTTTTAACTAAGTAAGTAGCTTTTAATATAAGCAGATTAAGGGATAATATCTACTCTACCCTGTTGAATTAGCTGCCTGCGTTAGTTAAGTAGACATATCCCGTATGCGCTAGGGTTAAGAAGCAAACAAACTAAGCATGTTTATCCTAGCAGGACTCCTTCTTTTATATTCTAAGTCCTTCTATATTAACTAAGACACGTTAGTCTAGTCTGCTATTAAAAGGTTGCTATAGAGACAGCGTTTACACTACCCCTAGCAGTATAAGGTGTTTCTTCTTCTTACATCCTTACATTACTCTAAACTTACTGCTCTTTATTTAGTTTCTGCTCTATATTATCTACCTTGTCTTTTAACATTGCTAAATGTCTGTTCTAACTAATAGCTGCTTAAGGGCCTCCACCACTAAGCATAATTTAGAGTCTAACAGCTAGAGGTATAATGCAGTAGAACGCCTATATAATGCTATTAAATATACTAAACGAAAGGTAGACGCTAAGGTCCTAAGTATACGTAAATGTATAGAGCGCTAGTTTAGGAAGAGCTAGTCTTATATCATTAAGACACATAAGAAAGACTAGGAAGACATTATTAAAGCATTACTCTTAAAACTTAAGGTTAAGTACTTAACTAACATCTTTAAGAGGCTTAAGAAGTCTATTATGTTCCTGTAATACATCTAGAAGATTAAGTACTATTAAGGTAGCACCTTATCTATTGCCTTTACTGATAAGCCTCTGCTAGGCCCCTAGCAGCCTATAGCCTTCCTTTATAACCCTAACGATCTAGTATCCCCTAAGGCAGTAGAGGAGAGCACTGGAGAAGAGGTAATTAATTAACATACTTCCTTTTCTCTCTCTACTTATCTCCTTTATTATATATTATTGTTATGTTTTAATATTAAGCTCTAAAACTAACTTACTAGCTCTGTTATAAGACACACTTAGCTAACTGCCTCTCCTTAGTAAGTGTGACTAGACCTAACAGGCAGCTAAGATATATAGCTTTATTGCTGATTAAGAAGATAAGAGTGCCTGCTGCATAGAGGCAACTCACCCTAAGCCCCTATAAGCGATTGCTAGCTGCAACTCCTCTGTAACAGGTTAAGAAGAGCCCCTTAACCTATTAGAAACTGCTGTTAGCCTCCTCTAAGGCGAAACAGCGCAGCACCATGCATAACTAGCTCCTAGACAGTAAACCTAGGCTAATCTAGACCTCTTCTTCTGCTAAGGAGCTTACTAACAAGCTAAGCCTAGCCTTTTCCTTTAACCTAGGCGTAGAGGATAGATACTATATCCTGTACTGCCTGACAGAGACATACAACTTCTTATTCTAGATACACCCCTTCTAGGATAACCTAGCCTTTAACTACTTTAGAGAGTGCAGCGTTAAGTTTAAGGATAAGGCTAACATTATACACTAGTATAGCTACCTCTATAAGTAATACCTATTTTACTATTACTGTTTTTTGTTATTATAACTAATTTAGCTTTTCTATATATAATATATATATACACATACATATAGCTATACAGTAATAACTGCAGCTAAGAAGAAGACTCTTTTCTCTATTAGTAGCAAAAATAAGGTAACTTATATATTTATTATTACTATTATAGTAGTTATACAGTCACTTTATCTAAGGATCTGCTAAGAGTAGATTAATAAACATAACAAAAAGGTGTCTGCTTCACGCAAAGCATAGGCTGCGCAGCAAGCAGCAGCAAGCTAAAGCAGTTCCTCTACAAGACTACTAGTAATTATAGAGTCCTTACCTAACCTACTAGAAGGGCTACTAGTTAACGTAGAGGGGGGGCTAAGCAGTGAGGGCTGATTAGCGAGGTAGTAGGTTTTTATTACTATTATTTCTCTCCCTAGAAGCTACCAGACTAGAACATTATGTTAGGGGAAGCTATACAAGCATACTTTATATAGCTTCTATTATTATCTTGTTTAGAATTTTCTTTTTTAGATTTCTATAGTTTTAACTAGGGTTAGATTAGTTAGGGTGTTACATTTCTTTAAGGCTGCTAGTTAAGGCTAAATTATTTAATTACTGTTACCTCTCTTATGTTAACAACATAGATATAGAGGCTCTCTATAAGATCTTAGCAAGCAGTAAGCCCCTATTCGCACTATTAATTTAGGCTGCAAAGGACTAGATAACCTAGCTTTACTTAAAATAATGTTTACTTTTGCTTCGCTAAGTTAGCTTACATTATACACATTAACGCTATTATATAGGTAGTTGTTTGCTTAATAGGTATATAGCTACTAAGGCGAATTAGCGTCTTAGCCCTTAGAAAACAAAACAGTTTGTATTACAGGCTTTATGCAGCACAGCCTAGTTATTATAGTAATAATAACTGTTATAATGACTTTTAAGAAGAGTTATAGTCTTAAACCTAGCCTAATATTAGTTAGGATGCCTAATTAATTATTTAGACCCTCCTAGCAGAGAATGCAGCTGCTGCTTTACCCCCCCTAGACAACAACATTAGTTAAGGGTAATACAATACAAACAGTTTAGTTTAACTTAAGGATATTATCTAGGCTACTGTCTATTAACTAGATATTACTAGTAGCTTATAATCCCTGCTAGGGAGTTCTAAGTTCCTAAAAGACAGGATATATACGTGTAGAGCAGGTATTATTAACCTAGACAGCAGAGAGATAACTGCAGACACTATTATTACAGCAGGTATCCTAAACTAGAAGAGATATCTCTAAATAAAAGACCTAAATATAATAATACAAACATAAAAGATATCTTAAGCCCCCCTTAGCCACTAGCAAACAACATTATAACATATTCCAACACAGAACCTAATCTCCTCATCTAATTCCAGCAACTCACAAGACTTATTGTTTATCTAACATTAACTGCTAGTTATAGACTTAGATAGTTAAGCAATTAGATAAGGAAACAATACAGCCCACTTAATTATAATAGCGTTACTTATAAAAGAGTAACTAGAGATATTAGAAATAGGCTAACATAAGTGTAATAATATAGCATAATATTTAAATATAGACTAAGGGATATATAGAACTAAGAACCTCTTTTAGCAAACCTCTTATCTTTTGTATTATTTACTTATCCTAAACTATTATATATCTTAACCCTATCTCTTAGCTACCTAGGTCTAGCTATCTTATTAATACTAATGCTATTAACAGCTAAATCCTTACATCCCTAAAGTTATAAACCTAGTGTATACCTAGACACTAATATCTTAAGTCCTAAGCTATTTAGCCTCTATTAATAACGCCTAAGCTTACTAAAAGTCTATCTAAGACTAGATCCTCTGTTATAGGATATAAGCCCTAGCAGTCCTAAATTATAATAGCCGCTAAGACTGCCTACTTAGACTCTACAGACTATTAATAATTACACTAGCCACACACTAATATCCCCTCTCTAGACTCTATTAATCTACTCTACGTAAGACATACTGCTAATTATTAACTACTATAGAGCACCTTACGTCTCCCTCCACGCCGCTATAATAGCGCCCTAGTACTAGTTAGGAAACACACGCATATAGCTAACGTAGCTAGTCCCCTTAAACATAACAGTGTCGTATGCATAGCCCCAGCCCTTAGACTTAGCTATATTTACCTTAATGTCCTCCTAGCTGATAAGGAGGTCCTCCCTGCTGTATAGGTATAGCTTACGCAAGCCCCTAGACATATAGGCAGGGTCTTTAACAGCCCTAACGCTAAAGACAGGGGCGCTCTCGCAGCTAATAAGGCGCTTAAAGGCTAGGTTAAGCAGCAGGAAGACAGCTATAACACACTACGTCACAGCAAAGGGCTAGGGGAACTAGCTAGCAGTGCTAAGGGCTATAGCATAGGACTAGCAGCAGAGGTTAGCCCTTATCAGGACAACGCTGCTAGGGGCTAAGTTATAGGAGGATAGGCAGTGCAGTATAGGGTAGCTGTATCTCTGCTAGTAGGCATAGAGGGTGCTAGCGTAGTTAATGCTGTTAGTGTTAGACATAACATGCAGCAGGATAGCGTCTTTATCTAGCAGTGTTATTATTATTATTGTTATTATTGTTGTTATTGTAGTGTTAGCGTCTAGGTAGGTAAGGTTAATAATAGGCTTTATGTTGTTAGTGTAGGTCTTAAGGTCCTGTCTAAGGGCCTTAATAATAGGCATAAGGACAGCGATCTGCCTAGCGTAAGGGAAGAGCTTACAGAAGCTGTTAGTATACTTAGCAATATGCTTTAGGATAGTGTTGAAAATGAGGTATGCGCATAGAGGGCGCTGCGCCCAAAGGGCGCCGCAGAGATCAGTTATATTTAGTCTGGTGCAGCCTAGCTGCTTAGGCAAATACAGGAGTAATTGTCACAGGCTTAGACTTAGGCAACAGGCTTTTCTAGTAGCCTTAGGCACCTAAGAAAGGGGTTCTAAAAGGCTTGCTAAGCAGCCTAGCCACACTGTAATAGTTACAGACAACACACTTAATATACGCATAATTAATGTATAACCTTAATCCCTATTACTTTTAACAATTAAGAGTCTTATATGCCTAGAAATTAACTATAATAAGCTTAGCAAAGCAATTCCTATAAGCTTAATTTAAGTAAGATATCTAATAACATAAAAGTTACCCTAAAAACTACCTGTAACTAGGTCTTTTAGTTTAATTAGCTGAAATTAAAGGCTAAATTAAATAACCTATAGGAAGTAATTAACCCTACGCAAAAGGGCTTAAGAGCTACTTATAAAGCTCTCCCTATACTCCTTTAAGTGCTAATACTGCTAGAGCCTAGCGACTACCCTAGAAAGGTTAATTAGAGTAACCTTACTGTAGGCCCCCTACTAGACAATAACTAGCGCCTGCAGGCTTCTAATGTCTATAAGCTATTAACTGCTAAGTTAGCTATTTATAAAGACTATTAAAGTAACTATAATTAATAATATAGATTATATACCTACTAAAAGAAGGCTTATAATAAGCTCCTTAAGTAGGTTAGAAATATAGTTAGCGCTAACCTTCTCCTGCACTGTTGTCCTGCTAAGCTAGATCTTAACTCCTAGGTTAATACCCTCTAAGAAAACGTAGGCTAGATAATGTCTAAGAGATATGTTGCAGTATAGGAAGTGTATAAAGAGATACTTAATAGCGCTAAGTGTATACACCTAACAAGCGCTAATACACTTAAGAAATAGATTTCTAGCTAGCAGGCTACCCTTAACAAGGCTGCTGTTAGCAGTATACCTAGAACAATAGACATAAAGGACTAGTTTAGAGGCCTTATAAAGGGCCTTTTAAACAGTTACCTTAAGCTATAGGCCTAGACGTTTATTAAGACATAAGATAAGGCTATAGAGAATAATACTCTTATAGTAGCTCTAGTAGTAGCAGGAGTCTATAAGGCTATAGTGTGTATAAAGGCACCTAAGATAAAGAAAGCAGTATGCAGAGCCTTTAGCCTAACTAATATAGGAAATAATAATAATAATAACTGTAATTATAATGTAGGCTGTAGCTAAGGCTGTAGTTATAGAGGCTGCTAGAAGACATAATCATATAAGCTAAGTGTAACCTATAAGCAATCTACCTTATCTTTAACTAGGGTAACAGTTACCTTATGTAAGCAAAGCATACTTCCTAAGCGCAAGAGGTCTAGTATAAGTGTAGTAGAGATACTGTCTCTAAAGCGCTCTAGCTATTAGTTATACTAAGGTAAGGGCTACTGTATATCTAACTGCTAGTATACCCTGCCTTATAGGCTTCTAGAGGGGTGCTACCTTAATACTATACTTAAGAAGATAATTAATATATATATTAAACGTAAGCCTAAACTTATAGAGCAGCTGCAGTAAGTATAAGCCTATAAAACTAAGAATAACTAACTGTATAGTAGATACTATAAGTGTATTAAACTAGCATCCTTTTATACTGCTAAAAGCAGGTACTACTTAGCTAGATTAGCAATACTAGATTTAGGCTTAACTATCTATATATTTAATAATACTACTTAGTTTAAGACGCTAAGAGCAGCCCCTATTAGCGATTTCCTCTAGGCTAGCTTACAGTAATTACCTATTAATGTATATAGTATAGTGGAAATTAAGCTCTATAGGTATAGGGGTAGCGTTATAAAGCTTACCCTATATAACGTTACCCTTTACCCTAGGCTTATAGCAAACCTAGTAGCTTTTTAGAAGCTATACTAGCATAGCCTATAGTAGGATACTAGCCTAGGTAATAATTGCCTTTAATAGGTAGACTAGTCCTTTATAGCCTACCTTAATAAGATTTACTACTAGTAGGTACTTAACTATAAGCCTTTTAAAGAGGAGGTAGCTTTAGCTGTAATAGTGCTACTACTAGCTGCAGGCACTAATAAAGCGCCTCTGCTACATAGGAGAAATTAATATATAATAGCTATATATAGGAAGCCTATCCTAGGCAACCTTATGACTTAGCACTAGAGACTTAGCTACCTAGGCCCTAAAGCACTTAAGAGAATTATGAATGCAACTTATAGAGTATGTCTTAAGGGTGCTAAAGGCCTAGCTATACGCTTAATTAACTGTAAGGCCTGCGTGAAGTTAAAGGCCTACTGCCTTCCTAGGCAAGCTCCCTAAGAATTAGCTTCTCTAGCTAAACTAGGTAACTAATTTGTAATTAACTTTTATAATCTTAAAGTTAGTTACATAAGGTATATATCCTGTATAATTATTTCTAACTATAGTATAGGTTATATATAAGACTTTTACCTACACTAAAGGACTACTAAGGTACTGCTAACTACGCTTATAGACTTCCTAACCTTTTTAGAAGTCTATTATAACTATTAGGTTAAGCGCCTTAAGACTAATAATAAGCTTATATACTACCCTAATATAGTTACTATACTTAAAGCATATAGTATTTAGCTTAAGGCTAGCGTACTAAATATATAAGCCTAGAATAGGGCTGCTAAGTATATTGCTGCAGTTATTAAGTATAGGGTATGTAGTATAGCAATTAACGTATACCTACTAGACATCCTTTAGCCTAAAGCCTATACAGCTTCTATATACCTTTATAACTGTATGCTATAAGCCTTATAAGGCTAGAAAACCCTATACTAGTTATAGTATAAATACTTCTAGGGAGATAATAAAGCGCCTTTTGTATGCCTAGACCTCTCTTACTTATATGTATATAGTTATAAAGCGTATACGCTTACAGCAGATACCTAACTTTATAGAAATTAGCGCTAGCGCCTAGCCCTATAAGCCTAGATAGGGTTTCTTATAGGCTATACCTCTAGTAACTCCTATTATATATAGAGTCCTACCTATAGCAAAGTCTTTACTATATATAATGTTATGTTTAATAAGAAGATTACCTTTAATAGTAATATTATAAAACTAGCTAATAATGTATATAAATCTATATTACAGGAAATAGCTACTACAATTAAGTATCTTATACGCTAAGAACAAGATAAATATAACTTTATATATACTGTAGATAAGGAAGCAGATAAGATTAAAGAGTATACTAAGTATACTAAAGGGGTAGATACCCTAGCCCTTTATAGTTATAAACCTTAAGGGGTAGAAGGCCTAGTAGGTATACCTACTAGCCTCTATAGCTGTGAAGACCTACCCCTGTATACTAAAGCAAGATTTGCCTTAATAATGCTTCTAGCAATACTGCTACTAAAGGCAACCTTCTTTGCTACGCTTATAGCTACACTAGGTGTAAAGGGGTAAGAGTAATCTTAACTGCTTAAAGACCTTAAGACTCTAATTCCTATATAAAGGCTACTCTAGGAGTCCTTTAAGGCTGCGTTTCTTATAGGCTGTACACACTATAAACCTAAGGCTAAGCAAGAAAGACTAAATAGCACTTATACTCTACTAGTTTAGACTAATTACCTGTTTCTGTAGGTAAGTATAGATCTATAGTATGTGTATCTATTAGATCTAAAAGCATACTTAGGCTAAGGCTTAAATAAGGCTAGTATATAGCCTAATTTAGGTTAAGGGGGAGCAGTCTAGGAATAGGCTTATAAGGTGTATAGCGCTGTAGGTACCTACTAGAAGTAACTGCCTCCCCTTCTAACATTACACAGTTAGCTAGTAAATTACCCCTTTAGAAATAAATTCTTAGAGGCTAAATAAAGCTACCTCTACAGCTATAAGACGTTAAAGTTATAGAGGGAGGTTTCTAAGTGCTTTGCTAGTAATAATTAGATTCTTAGATGTATTTAGGTATATACCTATAAGCTTAATAAGTATAGGCACCTTATAAAGATAAAAGTAAGGCTTATAATATAAGGTAACTAATAAGCAAAAGATACATAAGATATATACACTGCAATGCTAGTAGGTATATTGTTCTAAATACTAATAGCCTTAGCTGCCTAGTTTAATTTAAACCTGCTTTAATACAATGCAGTAAACGCTTTTGTCTATACTAATATTAATAAGGAGATTTATATAGAGCTTCCCCTAGGCTATTACAAGAAAGGCGTTATTATACGCTTACAGAAAGCCCTCTATAGGTTACGCTAATCTCCCTTACTATAGTAAAAGCACTTTAAGAAAGGCCTAATTAAATAAGGATTTAAATGCATTATAGGAGAGGATTGCTGTTAGCAGAAGGATAAGGTAACCTTCTTCTTCTACGTTAATAACTATATATTAGTGTATCTAGATAACTATAAGCCTATAGTAATGCAAGAGATAGGTACCCTTTAAGAGAAATACTACCTTAAAGGTAGCTAGGAGCTCTAATAGTTCCTAGGCCTTAAGATCTTATATAATTAGAAAACATACTACCTCTAGCTCTTATAGGCTGTATACGTAGAGAAGGCTGTAAAGCTGCTTCCTACGTATGCAGACTTATTAGAAGATAAAGCCTATAAACATATACCTATAGCAAAAGCTAAGCTACTCCTGCACGTAGGAAACATATACCTAGGTAATATAACCCTATACTAACAGAAGGTTAGTATAATCCTTTATATTACTGTAATAATATATCTAGATATTACTTTTATAGCTAGTAGGCTTATAAGATTTAATTAAAACCTAGGTAATACCTACTAGAAAGTAACAGACTGTATATTATAATACCTTTATAAGATATAATACCTCTGCCTTTACTATAGCGCTAAGCCTAGCAGTATAGACAATATACTTAAGGTAGCGTCTAACGTAAGCTTTATAGATAACTTAGTTAATTAGAAGAGCTTATAGGCCTTTATAATAAAGCTTTTTAGAGGTATAGTTACTTAGTATACTAACAAGCAGGATACTATTACTACTTTCACTACTAAGGCTAAGCTCCTAGCCCTTTTATAAGCTGCTAAGGAAGCTATCTTTATAAGCTAATTAATTATATAACTTTAAGTTTAATTACCTTTTAGAAAAATATATATAGTAATATATACTATAGTTATACTACAGTCTATAAGAATAAGGATATAATATAATAATGCCTAGACAGTTAGCCTTATAAAGAAGGAGCTTTTAAAGCTTAGGATAAAGCTACGCTATATTAATATTTATACTTACTAGCTACATTAGGAAGTCACTAAAAGGTATATAGACATTACCTATACCCTATTAGCTAAGCTTATAGTAGATAGTCTTATAAAGGCTCTTAACAGCCTAAAGCATAAGACTTTCCTTTAGTAGCTTAACATAACTAATAAGAAGGAGGTTCTTAAGTGTAATTATAAGAAGGAGCTTACTAAAGATAAAGTATACTTAGAAGCGCTAATAGTAAAGGATAATGTATAGGCTATAGAGGAGACTTATAATCTCCTGTATGCCTAAGCGCCCTATATATACTTTAAAGACAGGAAAGGATATTTGCAGTATGTAGGCGCTCTACCCTTCACAATAATTAATTATAAGGGCTAATAAGAAGCCTTTCCCTAAAGGGGTATGTTAAAAATAAGGTATACGTATAGAGGGTGCTGCGCCTAAAGGGCGCTGCAGAGATTAGTTATATTTAGTCTAGTGCAGCCTAGCTGCTTAGGTAAATATAGGAGTAATTGTTACAGGCTTAGACCTAGGCAATAGGCTTTTCTAGTAGCCTTAGGCACCTAAGAAAGGGGTTCTAAAAGGCTTGCCAAGCAGCCCAGCCGCGCCATAATAGTTACAGACAACACACTTAATATACATATAATTAACGCATAACCTTGATCCCTGTCACTTTCGACAGATAGCATCACCTTAGCTATAGATAACAATAACCCTTAGTTAGCCTAGCAGCAGCAGCAGCAGTAACAGCAGTTATTTGCTATCAGCTAGCTCTTCTCCTTTGCAGACAAAGATCTAGTCTGTAACAGCTATAAAGCTAGGGAAGCAGTCTAGTCTTAGGGCTATTATAAAGTTTAGTTTTAATATATTAAGACAAAGAAGAAAAGACTATAATAGTGTTTAAAATTAAGTAAGATAAGCAGTAAAGTATTAGGGTAGATGAGTGTATTTATAGCTCGTCATCAACTCGCGCCAGCAGGGGACGGTAAGGCTTCATAATTAGTCCTCACCGAGAGGGGGGGGTTTTTTCTTTTTTCATGGATGAATTTTATTTTTTGATGACTGATCCTCATTTTGGCATCACTCACTCCTACGACAAGGCCCGGAGCCGGAGGGGGCTCGACCGGTATGCCCGGGCCGTCTCGTTGGGACGCCGTGGATACGCGGGTTTGGATTGTTGGGACTTTTTACTTCGCCGGAGCCAACTCAGAACGTATGAGGTCCCAGGAAGCCTGTGGCTTGGCCTGTGAAGGATCAGATTGCGTGTCGCGTAGGGGGGAAGTGAGTGTCTACAATGCGACTGAACTGGGCCAATGCTAACGATGAGTGGGAGCCGGTCAGGAGTGGAATTGGAGTGAAATCTCATCTTACGCAAGCCACCGTATGAGAAGTGAGTGAGCTTGGCGGTGAGTGAGTGCGAACTGTGATAGATGATCCACTTACCGAGGCACGCACGTACTATGTTACTGTACTACGTACAGTAGTACATATGTTCACGTCGCTGGAAAAGGATAAGCGTCGAGAGAGCAGGGAGCGAGTCAGGTCACATGTGCAAAAGCCGAGGCCCCCCCCCCCCCC
>PJEX01000318.1:0-16718 GCA_005350895.1 Colletotrichum tanaceti | reverse complement strand
GGAGTACAGATACCGGCATCCTACTTTTAGCAAAAACCCTGCCTTTGACAATCCTTACTGACTTCCGATATCTCATCATTGAATCTTATATCCGGCGTCTCCTGCTGGTCTTACTCAGGAATCAGCGGCCTATCGAACACACTCATTCTCACTATAGGTAGGTAATAATATCAACACCCTGGTCCCTGGCCTGAACTTGTATCTCATAGTTCGCCGGGTAGCAAGCATTCTTTGCCGGCGCCATGTCGGCCTCGGAAGGGCATATGCCTCTGAGCGAAGCCACCAGGATAACGAGACTCGACTCCAATGTCTACGGAGCCAATCTGGTTTCCGAGTGGTGTGTTGGTTCAGGTTGGTGACTACAATACCCCCGGGCAGACTCTGCAGAGCGTGGGAGTTGAAAGTTCTGACATGTTGTAATAATATTAACAGTCCCGAATGGCGGCTACGTCGCGTCCGTGATACTGCGCGCGGCATCTCTGCACCTCGCAGACCGCGGCCAGCCCGACTCCATCTCTGCCCACTTCGAATACGTCAACCGCGCCGAGATCGGGCCAGCCATCCTCGTCGTCGACGAGGTCAAGATCGGCCGGAACCTCTCGACGGTGCACGTCTCGCTCTACCAGCACGACCTCCGGTCGTCGGCCCCTTGGTTCACGCCCGGCTCGCGCAGAGAGGTCGTCGGCTACTTCATCAACACGCTGCTGACGGCCGAGACGGGGCTGACGCTCGAGACGGCGTGGTCGATGACGCCGCCCGCCCGACCGGCCGACCCGGCCCTCCTCGCCCTGGACAGAGACCCGCACTGGGCGCGGCGGACGAGGCTCAACGCCCGCGCGACGTCGTTCGCGCGCGCCCACAACAACCTGGAGCACTACCTGCCGCGCGAGGCGATGCCCCGGGGCGTCCTGGACGTGTGGATGCGCCTGAAGTCGGGCGAGCGGTTCACCAACGCCTCGCTCGGCTACGTCGTCGACGCGAACCCGACCGTCATCGAGGCCTGGAGGCCAAAGCCCGACGACGAGGACCAGACGCCGTTCCGGTCCGGCGAGATGTTCTGGTACCCGACGCTCGCGCTGAACCTGGACGTCAAGAAGGCGTTGCCCGCCGACGGGGCCGAGTGGCTCTTCGTCCGGTCCGCGGCCAAGGTGATTCGGAACGGCCGGCTCGATCTCGAGGTCACCGTGCTGGACGAGGGCGGGGACGTCGTGGCGCTGAGCACGCACGTCAACATGATGCTGCCGGCGGAGAGGAACATGAAGGAGCGAAGTCGTGTTGCGGGGAAGCTGTAGTAGAATGCAAGATTCCGCAGGGGTTCATGAGCAAACGATACGCGGAAATAGAGCATCGATGTGTTACTCGGTTCATGATTCTGTTGGTATTTTCTTCGGTACGTTGCTGGTAGCACACTGTGGTACCAGATATCAATACATTCGCCTGCTATTCTCGGGCTGTAAGTGGCCAAGTGCACATCCTCTTGGACAGGCGCAGACGCGTGTCTCACTTATGCCACCAATGCCGATGGACCGCAACCCCTCAGTAGGGTCCCATTGCGTATGCATCAACAGCTGGGTTCCAGTGGGATGCTCAGTCTATGTTCACTCGGTCAGCTCTCAAGGCAGATACTTGCTTGTCTATAGGTTGGCGACACGGAGGGATAGGCGGACAGAGGCGCTCCTTACAAGTTGTAATACCACCGTTGTGTGTGGCAATATGCACTGAGATGTAAGCAGACGTCTAGAGGCCGCTGCTCGTGATACTTCAACCAGCCTATCGGTATCGATCAAGGCTATATGCTAGATGTACCGGTGTATGGATGTCTGATGAATGATATCCGGATGGGTCTCAGGGTCTACAGACGAGCCATTTCATGATTTAAGAAACGGAACGCCCCTTGGACGAAGAAGCATTGCCCGGGCAAGTAGCTTTGATCCCATTGCGAGTGATCACTGTCACATTCATAACCTAGTTATTATCCCGTCCACCATGATGTTGCTGGGCATCCCCGAGCTATCGTTGAGCTCCCTAGCCGGGCTCACTGTGACCCTCCTGTTCGTCTCGCTTGCCCTGCGTGTCGTCTACAACCTCTACCTGCATCCGCTCTCCAGGTTCCACGGCCCCTGGTACGCGGCGTCGTTCTCGATATGCTCCGCAACCATATCCCACCTCAAGCTCGAACCGCAATGGTTGATGTTCCTGGCCAAGCGTTATAACAGTAAGTGGGCCATCCACTGCTAATTACCTGTTCCTGGTACATCATTACGCAGACGCGGCTGACGACATGAATGAATCTCCAAGCCGATGAGCCGATCCGGATTGCCCCTTCACTCTTGCTTTTCCCTCAAGCCGCGGCGCTCAAGGATATCTACTGGGATCCAAAGTGCAACACCAAAAGGCCGCTGTACGGGACGGGGGCACTCGGCCCGCCGCAGATTTTCTCTACCATCGACGGGAATGACCACAGAGCCTTGAGGAAAGCACTGGATGGGCCACAGGTGAGTTTCTGTTCTCGGTCGTGTCTATAGAAAGCAGTATCGACGTAATCTCATACGAGCCCGGGCACGAAGTGGTCCGTTGGGGCACTGAAGAACAACTGGGAGGCGCGGATCGACGACCACGTCAATCTGTTCGTCCGCAGGATGAGCGAGTTTGCCGAGAGGAAACAGCCCTTGATCCTCTCCGACAAAGCGACGTAAGACCCTTTCATCATCCATCATCCATCATCCATCATCCATCATCCATCCAAGGAGTCGCTGCGGCTGAACCCGCCGGCGCCGAACCTCTTTGCGCGGGTGGCGCCATCGCCGGGCGGCAAGGTCGTGGGCGGGACGTGGGTGCCGCCCGGCGCGGAGATGACGAGCAACGCCAACGTCGTGCAGCGCGATCCGCGGCTGTACGCGCCGGACCCGGGGGCGTTCCGGCCGGAGCGGTGGTTGTTGTTGGATGAGGAGGAGGAGAGGGCGAAGAGGGGTCTGATGCCTCGAAAGAAGTGATTGGCGAGATGGAGGCTTGCGCTTTCGTGTTCGGCATCGGGCCGCGCGTGTGCCTGGGCAAGCACGTGGCCATCATGGAGCTGTACAAACTGGTCCCGGAAATCGTTCGCCGGTTCGACTTTGAGGTGGTCCGCGAAGGGAAGTATGTCGTTGCCGGCGGCGTGGCGTACAACGAGGGGTTCGAGGTCCAACTTTGGTTGAGGGAGAATGAGAGTGAAGGCTGAGGAGTTGTAGTAAGCTTGAGTAAAGGGTCTATCTAGGCTTTAGGAATCTCTTCGATACGCCGTTTCTTAGTTTCGAGGTTTGATATAAGCAGAGAACTAACATGACGAGGTACACCTATGTTACCAACGCAAGCAGACATGATGATTATGGTATCTAGCACCTACAGTGCAGTGTCAGAAGTCTGAACTAGGAGTTGTTTTACAGTAAAATACTCTTATTTCCAGCTAACTAGTACTCATTGGCCTAGGTAAAGAAAGAATAGTAAATATGTTACATTTAGGCTTTAATTAAATAACATATCCAAGCGATTCGTCTTCTCTTATGCTCTCAACTTTCATATGCTGAGATGTAGCTATAAAAGCAGGTTTAATAAGTATGCCTCTCTCTCGCACTCTTACAAGTAATAAGTCTGCTGATAATGACTACGAAGAACCGCTGAAGACAGCATTTCTTATCTGGCAAAGAAGTTGACCGGAAAACCACTGCCAATCACCGACTTTTCCGCGCTGAAGCGCCGCCGGCGCCGGAGCGGAGGTCTGCGCGGGGAAAACAAGGGGCAAACGTGATCCCCCCGCCGCTTCGCTCCGCCTCCATCGCCGTTCTCGGCCTCGGATCGTACGTAGCCCGTACAGTATGTTGCGCGTGTATCTGCATTGTTACTTGTATTGTACGTAACTACGCCCCCCCTGGTCGGCATCTCCCCCTTCTTCCCTTCGCCCTTTACTACTACTGGTCCAACCCAAACGCTTGACTGTTTCCTGCATCAAAAGCAACTAACTCTGTTTCTGTCACAAGCTCACGGCAACCTTTTCCAAGACTAATAACTAACGTAAGGATACTTTGTGTATGATTAATAGTAGTCGCGCCAAATACCTCCCCCCTGTCGCGATGGACTACTCGTTGCAGAACCACCGCTCCTTCATCGGCTCCAGGGCGTCCGACCTGCCCTCGCCTGCGTTGGTCCTGAGCTTGCCGGTCATCAAGAAGAACATTGAGAGGTTGCATCAAGACGTGGAAAAGGCTGGGGTCACGCTCAGGCCGCATGTGAAGACACTCAAGGTATGAAGCACACGATTTATTTCCCCTCACTCTCTGAAGGATCCACTCAATAATTAACGAAACCCGCCGACCAGAGCTTGGAAGTGACGCGTCTGATGCTCGGGAATGGGAAATTCAGAAAGACGGTCGCTTCGACATTATCGGAGATCCGTGGCTTGTTGCCCCTCGCCAAAGAGGGCATCTTGGATGAGGTAATTACCTACCATGAGACCGTTTTCTCGCCCGATGCCCCCAGTCTCGAGCGCTGACAAAGTCCAGGTTCTGTATGGACTCCCTCCCGCCTCAGGAGCCATCCCGCTCCTGAGCGAGCTCCGGAGCTCGGTCAGGATCCTCCTGATGATCGACCACGAGAGGCAGATCTCCCTGCTCGAGGACTTTGCCGGGAAGAACCCGGACGGCGCCCCGACGGCGGCGCCCTGGGACGTCTACATCAAGCTCGACGTGGGCACCAAGCGCGCCGGCCTGCCGCTCGGCAGCGAGCGCCTGCGGGCGCTCATCCGGCGCGCCGACGAGTCGCCGGCCGTCTCGCTGTACGGCTTCTACTGCCACGCCGGCCACTCGTACGGCTGCCGCACGCAGGCCGAGGCCGAGGGCGTCCTCGCCGACGAGATCAACGGGGTGCTGAGCGCCGCGAAGCTCATCGTCGGCGGCGACAGGAGGCTCACGCTGTCCGTCGGGGCCACGCCGACGGCGCACGTCGTCGGCAGCTTGAAGACGGCCATCCCGGCCAACGTGACGCTGGAGCTCCACGCGGGTGAGTGAGATTTCATTCAGTAATCATACCTGGCATGAAAGTCGTGTGAAAATGGACAACTGTGTGTGAGAGAGAGGGGAGAGAGAGAGAGAGCCCATTGCTAACCACAACTTGACTTCCCCTCGTCCTCCCCATTCCATAAAGGCAACTTCCCTACAAATGACCTCCAGCAGGTCGCGACGGGCCTCGTGGCGGCCGAGGACCAGGCCATCCGCGTCCTCGCCGAGGTGTGCAGCGTGTACCCGGAGCGCAACGAGGCGCTAATCAACGCCGGGACCATCGCCCTCTCCAAGGAGACGGGACCCTCCCCCGGCTTCGGCGGCGTGGTCGGCAAGCCCGGCTGGGCCGTGGTTCGCATGTCGCAGGAGCACGGCATCGTCGGGGAGGTCGAGGTTGCTGCCGGGGCCGGGGCCGGTGCCGGAGCAGACGGCTCCAAGAACGCCGCCGGACCGGAGAGGAGGAGGAGGGACGTCGAGGCCGACTTGGAGGTCGGGGACCGCATCTTCCTCAACGTCCAGCACGCGTGCATCACGGCGGCGGCGTTCTACGTGTATTATGTGGTGGACGAAGACGACATCGTGCGCGACACGTGGGTGCCGTGGAAGGGATGGTGATCCATTCATCGTGGGATGCGACGTGATGCGATGCGATGCGAGGCGATGCGTGGTCACCGCCCATGGTAGTTTATGTACATCAAAATATATAAACAACATGACAAGAAATCCAGCCAGATGCGGACTTTTTGCTTGGCTTCGCTGTGTTTGCCCCCATCTCATTGTGAACATTGATCCCCGTCGAAATACATAGACACGATAATACTGCCGTCCTCGATAAAAGTTCCCCAAACGCCGATGAAGCCTCATCATCATCCCCTCTCCCTAAGAAATGCCGTTCGAGAAACGCCTCCCGGCACTCTTAATAAACAGATAAAATCCAACTGAAAGGCCTCCTCCCACCTTCCACTACGCAAAGGAGATCCAGATCTGCTTCTCGTTCATGACGCGGCAGACGTTCCACGGCCCCGCGCCGACGTCGGCCGGCACCGCCTCGTTGTGGTCCCAGACGTGCTGCAGCAGCACCGACGTCTGCCGGATGTTGCCCAGCCCGATGGTCGCGAACATGTGGCCGAGCCGCTCGTGCAGGAAGGCCTGCTGGCCCCGGTCCGTCACGCAGGAGCCGATGATGGTCATGGGCCAGCACAGGCTCGTGTTGATGCGCACGCTGGGGTCCAGCTGCGCGAGGTGCGAGAGGGCGCCGCCGACGGCCGCTTGCACCGCTGCCGAGTGCATGCTGTTGTTGTTGGTGGTGTTGTTGTTGGTGTTGGTGTTGGTGTTGCTGTTGCTGCTGCTGTTGCTGCTGCTGTTATTGCTGTTGGTGCTGTTGTCGGTGTTATTGTGGTTCATGCTGTGGTTGTTGCTCTCGTCCCGCGAGAGCGGGTGCAGCGCCGTGTGGAGATACAGCAACAGAGCCTTTTGATAGATGTAGCCGGCCAACGCGACGTCCCCGCTCACCGTCGGGTTGGGCTGCCAGTTCTGGATCTGGCTGAGCAGCTGGGCGAAGAGGATGAAGTCGTCGGCCGAGGGCTGCCGCCGCCGCCGCCGCCGCCGATGCTGCTGCCGATGCTGCTGCCGATGCTGATGCCGATGCTGATGCCGCTGCCCTACAGTCCCTACGGTCCCTATCACGGGGTTGCCCTCGCCCTCGCCCTCGTCGTCGTCGTCGTCGCCGTCGTGCCCCATCATGCGGCGGCCCAGGTCGAAGACGGAGGGGATCAGCAGGATCAGGTCCAGCCAGCAGCCGCACAGGCTGCCGATGTACGAGGACGCCACGAGCTCGGTGGCGAGCAGCAGCAGGTCGTTGCTGAGGAAGAGCTGGTCGCTCAGCCGGGCGTCGATGGAGATCATGCTGACCGCCGCCGTGTAGAGGTAGTACTCGGTCAAGAAGTCCTTGAGCGTCTTGTGCAGGAACGTGTTGGCGGCCGAGAGGAACGGGAGGATCAGGGACTGCGCCGCCATGAGGTGGTCGAGGATCGTGCCGTTGACGTCGCCCTTGGCCGTCTGCAAGGGTCAATATGTGTATGTGTATATATATATATATATATATATATATATATACAGAAAGAGAGAGAGAGACAGAGAGACAGGGATACAGGGAGACAGAGAGACATGGCTTTCAACCGTACTCACCTCGACAAGACAGAGAATCAGGGCGCCGATGCCCAGGATCAACGACTCCTCGCCGTGCTGGCGGCCCATAAAGGTCGAGATGTTCTGCTGGAAGAGGCGCAGCGACTGATTATAGTACTTGGCCGCGACCCGGTCCGTCGTCGGCGCGAGCGACTTGGCGGCGCGGTGGACGGCGCTCTGGGTGAGGAGGAGGTGCAGGACCAGGTCGCTGCCGAAGGCCAGCGGGATGAGCTGCACCGAGAAGGGGTTCTCCGTCGTCGACCCGTTGGCCATGCTGATGGTCGTCGCGCTCAGGTAGTGGCTCAGCAGCTCGAGCGAGTCGTCGTCGTGGCTCCCGCCCAGCAGGCTCATGGCCCTCGGCGGCGGCGGCGGCGGCGCCAGGAAGCTGCTCGCGTCCGACACCCTCCGGAGCAGCGGCGAGGAGGAGGAGGAGGAGGAGGAGGAGGAGGACGCCATCGGGACGACGGTCTCGTCATCATCCCCGTCCCCGTCGTTGCCCTCGATGGTTGTGAAGGGCAGATGATGCGGCGGTGACCCGTCTGGCAACAGCCCGGCGATGGGGCTGTGGTCTGACGCGTCGAAATGGTAGGCGATATCTGCGTCGTCAATGTGATGATGCTGATGATGAGGATGGTGATGAGAATGAGGATGGTGATGAGGATGGGCCGTCGTCGTCGTCGTCGTCGTCGTCGTCGTTACGGCGTTGAGTACTGGTGTGACGGGTGTGGCGGCACTGAACAACTGGGCATCATTCGACCCTGGACTGTTGGACCCAATCGTCGCCGCGGCGGGAGACTCCGAGGACGTGTTGGTGGGCTGTGATGCAAAGTCAAAGGCCTCGAGGGCAAACGATGAGTCTTGGGCAGCCTGCGGACTGACGATATGAGATGCGCCTGTCGTCGTCGTCGTCGTCGTCGTCGAGCTTGCCGGGGACGCAGTCGAAGCACCACCACCACCACCACCAGCGTGATGCCGCGCCAGGCCCCGGGAGGCGGCGCTCAGCGAGACGGACGACTCCCGAGCGGACCGCGGAGCCCCGTCGCCGCTGGATCCCGTCGTCGACGACGGCCACCGGCAGTCCAGCTTATTCCGCTCGCAGCCGCGGCAGCGCGGCTTGGTCTCGTCGCACTTCTTCTTACGGCCGCGGCAGGTCAGGCACCCCGTCCGGACGCGGAAGATGGGACCCGCAAGCGTGCGGCGGGGTTTAGTCGCCAAAGAGGAGATGACCGGCATAGCCGCGGCGGTTGGGAGGCAAAACCCCCGAGGTAGAGAGAGAGAGTGTGTGTGTCTCTCTGTGTGTGGGTGTATGTGAGTTTGGAGGGGCTTTAGGCACGATGACGATACACATAGACACACTCACACACACACACACACAGCTGAGGGCAATGAGTTTGTTTGACCCCCCCACCCGGTATCGATCTGAGATGGACAATAGGTAATCCGGATAGTTGGGCGAGAGAGACAGAGGTAGGAGATAAGAGATAGGAGATAGAGAGAGATAGAGAGAAAGAGAAGAGACAGAGGGAGATGCTGAGAGAGCCAGAGAGTGAGTGGTGGGTTGACGTCGCTCGTCACCGTGGGGTCGGGGATACATCTGGATAAGGAAAAGTTTCAGTCTCGACAACTCCTCGCTGTCTCGAGCGCGGTCCGCCGTGCCCACCGACCGACCCACTTGATGCCGGGTTGGAGAGCGCGGTAAAGCTTCAGATTGGCTCACCCCGCAGGTCCTGATATCCCTCCCCCCCCCCCCCTCGAACGTGTCTGTCTCGGCCGGGTTCCCCCTACGACGGACGAGCTGCGACCAAGTCATGTCTACGGCCGAGCCGACTGATCTGGAAGCCTCGTTATGTACTCCGTATCCGTACATCATTCTGGAAAAGTTGTCGAAGCAGCGAACGCGTCTCCCCTCCTCCGCCGATCCACATGAACTGCGCTTGACCGTGTTGCGGGGGGGGGGGGGGGTTGCAAGGATAAGTTGGGGGCTGAAAGCTGCTCGATGACCCCTTCTCAGAGAGCGCCAATTGCCGATAGAGTTAAATTAAAGACTGCAAGTGGTTTTTTTCACTCTTCTCGAAAGTAAAAACTCGGTTTGGGCTTTTGGCAATCGATAAAGTATATTCGTTGCGGCTGTATTTGAGTGGCTTGAGGTAAAGCATGTTCATGTGGCGATTAGAGGGCTGCTCTTTTAGCCTTACACAATTCGCCTGAGACTAACAAGAATCAACCGCCCAAAGACACAAGAAACAGCTGACAGCGTATCTATCAGTACCAAAGTAGTGCACTGGCTCGTCGATGATGAACGACCAATCGGTAGGGTGGTTCCGTGTGCTAGCAAACCGAAGAGTTTCCTTCAATAGCGAGGGAGACTGAGCTTGTTACTTGCGACACGGCACTCAAAGTCTTTTCACTAACTACCAAAAACCCTCGTTCTCTTAATCTTTCTGGAACCTTTAACTATTTACCTCTCCAGAGTGCAAATAGAGATAGAAATTAGCCACCGGTCTGTCAGGGTGGCAACGAGAGGTGCAGACTGAGACGGTGGACCAGAACCCGCTCGCATGCGGCATGAATACGAGCCACAACGTATTCACCATGATCGCACCTTCCCATACTATGTATGACCCAAATTCGCCTTATTCTGTCACCAAGACCCGTGGCTCAATGGGATTACTAGGCACGTTCTCGTGAGATCCTGAACGTCCCAGGCTACGGGTCGTGAGTTCGAGTCTCACTGAAAAATCCTTGCATCGTTACACCTGGGGCTGGTAAGAGCCTCCTGGGATTTTCGTAGGCCTGCTTTCCGGTCTCCGGATGCAGGCTGAGCTTTTTGTAACTTTTGGTAAAGTCGGTCGTTACTAGAAGGGGGAAAAGGTCTAGCAGACAAGTTTTTTCTAAACTCCTTAATTGTCTACAAACAATATACTAAACCTTTTGCTTGCTATTATTGTTTTTTAGTTAGTGCTAAAAAACTCTTATAAATAACTTTGCCTACGACTAGACTTGCTAGGAACTAATACTTCTCATAAATATCTCCTCCCTCAACTGTAGATAGATGTCTGTCAATTTCTGGTTCCAACGCCTTCTTAAAATCTTAACGGCATGCCAGCGCAGTCTGTAAAGATCCCGCCTTTAGGAATGCGGGCTTTTAGTTGACTCTCTAAGCTATCACCGCACTATTTCAGGCAAACATTACACATTGGAAAGACTGAGATAGCAACTCAAGGGGAACCCTTGCTTTCTCCTTGTATTTATATGAGTTGACATCAAGGTGCTCTTGGTATCCTGACTGCCTTCTAAGCCCGGCTGACAGCCCATTGTCGGTTGCATAGTCTCTGCCGTCATTGGACTGGTTGAAGAGGGCCGAGAGGCTGGGGTTTCTGTCTGAAGATTAAAAAGAGCACCTGAACTAGATTCTTCTGTCTTGAGCAGTGTTACTGAGCACTCTCAATCGTGGGCCAAATTGAGATGGTCAACCTAGTATGCAAGAAATTGAACCTGTAAATAAGAAGCCAGGCAGATATCTACCCATACATCAAGCTGCGGGATCGAAGTATGGTGAGTCAACTGGGGAGGCAGTGAGCATGAGGATGGGAGACAGTAAGCTGTGTTCACAGGGAAATTGACTCATTATAATTTATTCTTCATGCTGCCACGTTCACATAGTCGCACCACGGTAGTGTGGCCACGTTAGCGGGTTGTCAACAAACAACCTGTTGCAGGGCGTGGATATACAAGGCGTTAGTTGCTGCTACGCAATCAACGGCGTCGTTTCTGTGACACAACTCTAGAAGTACCAAGAGCTACTCGAGCTGAATGTCACGATGCATGGTTTATTACTTGCGGTTCATTTCACTTAAGCAGCCCAAGGGCAGCATATGCGGTTTATGTACACCCAAGCGGCAACTTGATAGCTAAAACGGCACTGTGACCGGACCTTTCTCTCGTCCAACCGCGGATTCTCAGCGTTGCCGCTACATGCAAACTACCTACCGGAGGAAGTCTCCAAGTTGGAGCAATACGAGACCAACACATTGCTCTGTTTCTGCTAGTTACTGCAAGTACTTTGCAACATGGCGCGCCTGGAACACCAACCGTGGTGAACCGCCAGCAAAACTCCAAGGGTTGGCCGAGGGTCGCCAACACAGACTGACAACGGCTCTGTGGTCAATGACGGTCACACCGAGGAACCCCCCGGAATCGGTCGCCAACCTCGATGATTCAGCTTTCCCGCAGTCAATAATTACTCGCTGCGTCATGGGTGCGGACAGGGGCTCGACGGCAAGGAACGAACCGCCGTCCGCCGAATGGCCGCTTGGGAAAGACAACACCGCTGGTCCCTGGAGGGGAGACTCCTGAGAGAGGGCATCATCAGTTCATCACCCTCGCCCCTGCGTCCAATCGCGACGGCGAATCTAGCGAACATGCACATGCAGCCAACATGGGACCAGGCCCCAGGGGGTTGCATCCTGCAGTCTTCCACACCCAAGCGACGCCTTCGGAGCTGAGAATGAGATGTCTCGGATCCTTACCAGTGGGGGAACGAAAGCCGTGAGTGGAGTCGATATCTGTTTGGGTGTCAAAGACTGTCAGCATAGGGTTCCATTCAGCTGGTAATTAGAGATGGAAAGAAAAAGAAAGTATTAGTTCGTTTGAGCTAGCTGCTCATGAGAGCTGGGGAGGGGGGACAGTGGACACGAGTCCATTTGCGTGTGGCGATAGCGTCAATGGTAATAAGACTCAAGAGACGAGCCCGCAAGGCAGCAGAACGGCTCTCCCTAGTTATCGTCGCGGCGCCGGATCTCGCGAGTTCCGAGAAACAACGCGCAGGGCGTGTGCGGCCGGTGAATCGGGGGGAGCCACACATCATGTGTTCATGTGTTTCCCGAGGAGCCGGTTTCGTGGCGAACCCGTGAGGGGGTCGTCCTGTCTGATCGAGATGTGACCACCGGCTCGGTTAGTGGTTGCTGGTCGATGATCGTTGCGCGCGTGCTGCATATTATGGTATGCAGGCCGGCCCAGGTAGGACAGCATGATGGAGACCAAAGGGGCGGCGCGCTCACCGGTAGTGTGAGAGAGGAGAGGGAGACAGAGAGTAATAAGTTGTAACAGGAACAATTAGCGAGTAGCGAGTCCCGATTCACCAGAGCCTGGAAGAACATGGGAGACTAAAGAGAGAGGAAGACCGGGGCTCCCAATGTCCGTTTCTGCATCCCTGGCCGAACGCCTGCAGTTGAGATGCCATGCCATGCCATGCCATGTTTAGCGTACAATAATTGCTACTCGTGCTTCGCCGCCGGGCTCCATCCGCGATCCTTCGGCCGGGGGGGGTGTCAGCGCCCAAAGCGATATCATTGCCCCCTCTCCCCAGTTTGTCGAGGGCTCCCCTAGGTGGGTTGCCCTACATTCTTGGGCCTCTTAGGCCTCTGAGACATGCATGAGTGTGTGTGTATGTGTGTGTGTGTGTACATGGTAATTATTTGGGTGATGTCGAGGTGTTGTGTCAACCCAGAGAATCAAGATGCAGAAGGCCGACTTTTTGCATGTAGAATGCAGAATGCAGACGAGTCGCCGGTAACACCACCTGTGAGCCTCGCACAAAGAATCTAAACAGAAAGTGTGTATCTAGAATCCCAGGCACCGTCCATGTCGTGCGTGCGGACTGCAGACCAAACCAAAAGAGGACATGTAACTATACAGAGAATTCACACAACCACACCAAGGTCCGAGGATATTTTGGGCCCGGCCATTGCTAGCCCGATGAACTCGAGAGATTCCAGAACTCCGGGGCACTGCGCCGCCTGGTTGCACCCCCCCCGCGGCCGCCGCTAGGCTAAGACGGTATGGGAGATGTAAGATGTGAGCCACACTAGCCAGGGCCCAGGGGGGAGGAGAGGAGCTCATCGTCACCCTATGGGCCATTCACCAGCAGCCAACTAATAGGTATGTACATGACGCGCTCCACGGAGTTCAGGTGTCTAAAATAGCTCAGACGATGGCAGTGGTACTACTAGTAGTCTGTTGGTCCTTGTCTGTATCCGTACCTACACTAGTTCTGGATGGATGGCATGCATGGTTGGGGTCTGAGATTCTTCCTCGACGGATTCTCGGCGCACCTTGGCTACATATTACATACATACCAGCCATCAGTATCACCGTCTCTCTCTCTCTCTCTCTTTCTCTTTCTCTCCGTCATATGTTATTTGTAATCTAGTCTACACAACAGCCGCCCCCGACTGAACGGCACCTCCCACACACACACACACACACACACACCTAGAGTCTCTGTCTTATCCCGGCTGCCTCCTTTGAGTCCTTTCTCCTATCGATACGCCCCTCTCTTGGGCATTATTTGTTGATTTGTTCTGCCAAGGGGGTCTCGAACAAATGACTGACTAACTGACTGTCTGACTTACTGGCCACTTGGACAACGTAGACGACGTGCCTGTCCCCCCCCCAATGGAGAGCATCTACGCCAACTACCCCGAGTACAAGTCCACGGCCCGGCTCGACGACCTCCGGGCGACGGAGTACGGCTACCTCGACAAGCAGGACCATCTGTACCTCGACTTCACGGGGGCGGGCCTCGCGGCGCAGTCGCAGCTCCGGGAGCACGAGAGCCGGCTGGAGCGGACGCTCCTGGGCAACCCGCACTCGGATAACCCGACGAGCCGGTCGGCCACCCACCTCGTCGAGGACGCGCGCGCGCGCATCCTCGCCCACCTCGGCGCCTCGCCGGACGAGTACACGGCCGTCTTCACCGCCAACGCCACCGGCGCCGCCCGCCTCGTCGCCGAGGCCTACCCGTGGACCCGCCGCTCGAGGCTCGTCCTGACCGCCGACAACCACAACTCGGTCAACGGCCTGCGCGAGTTCGCCCGCCGGGGCCACGCCCGCACCGTCTACGTGCCCGTCCGCGCGCCGGAGCTGAGGGTCGACCCGGCCGACCTGGTGACGGCGTTGAAGCCTCCCAGGAGGATCACGGGCAGTCGTCTGTTTGGTGGTGGTGGTTCTGGCAGCAAGGGACACAAGAGTAGCAGCAACAACACCACCACCAACACCAACACCAAAAGGAAGAACGGCTTGTTCGCGTACCCGGCCCAGAGCAACTTCAGCGGCGTCCGGCACCCGCTCTCGTGGGTGAGCCTCGCGCAGCAGCAGGGCTACGACGTGCTCCTGGACGCGGCGGCCTACCTGCCGACGTCGCGGCTGGACCTGTCGGCGTCGTCCGGGGCGCGGCCCGAGTTCGTCATCGTCAGCTGGTACAAGCTGTTCGGGTACCCGACGGGGGTCGGGTGCCTCGTGGTGCGGCGCGACGCCCTGGCGCGGCTGGCGGGGTCGCGGCCGTGGTTCTCGGGCGGCACCATCGCGGCGGCGTCGGTGGTGGTGGGCGGCGCGCCGTGGCACGTCATGGCGGCGGACGAGGCCGCCTTCGAGGACGGCACCGTCAACTTCTTGTCCATCCCGGACGTGCGCTTCGGGCTCGACTGGCTCGACGGCATCGTCGGCGGCATGGACGTCATCGGCACCCGGGTCCGGTGTCTGACGGGCTGGTGCCTCGACCGGCTCCGGGGGCTCCGGCACGGCGACGGCAGGTCGCCCCTGGCGCGCATCTACGGCCCGACGGACATGACGGCGCGCGGCGGCACCATCTGCTTCAACTTCCTCGACGCCGGCGGCCGCGTCGTGGACGAGCGGCTCGTGGCGGCCGAGTCGTCGGCGCGTAACATCTCGCTGCGCACCGGCTGCTTCTGCAACCCGGGCGCCGGCGAGGCCGCCTTTGGGCTGAGCAAGCGCGCCCTGGAGCCGTTGAACCGGGCGCGGGTGCAAGCCCTGAACGACGGCGGCAGGTCGGTGGACGACTACATACGGCTGCTGGCGCCCGTCGGGGCCGTCCGGATCTCGTTCGGCTTCGTGACGACGACGGGGGACGTCGACCGGTTCATAGCGTTTGCCGAGGAGACGTACCGGGACAGGGTGACGCCGGTGAACGGGCTGCCGACACACGATGGGTGTTGAGAGTATGAGAGATGTTCGGACTGAGTCGGCGTTGTAACCAGACGCAAGACTCGAGATTCGAGACTCGACACTCGACACTCGACACTCGACACTCGACACTCGACACTCGACACTCGACACTCGATACTCGATACTCGATACTCGATACTCGATACTCGATACTCGATAGTCGATACTCGATACTCGATACTCGATACTCGATACTCCCGGCTCAGACTTCCAACTCGCACTCAAGACTCACACTTTTGAGACTCGATCGATCGCCATGGACGAACGGGTCCTCCTGCGGCCCTTAACTACATATAGCTCTTGAGCCTAGAGCCGAGAGTGCGGCCCGGGACAAAGACGACGACAACCAAGCTGAAAATGGAGGGAGAAGGGGACACCGGATCGACCCAGGACGCATCGCACGTGCAGGGACAAACCCCGCGAGAGCCGACAGAGAAACACCGACGGTTTCCCCTCTCTTGCATCTCAAAAGAGAGAGAGAGAGAGAGAGAGGGAGGGAGAGAAAAGATGACGGGACAGGAAACGAAACCCACAAAGTCCACACGTTTGTGGAAAACCCCGAGTCCATCAACCCTCCGAGACGCATCCATCCACCCTCGGACTAGATTCTCTTTGGCCATGGCGAGATGGCATCTCAACCCTCAGTTTGCCTTCTCTCACTATCTCTCCCTCTCGTCACATAAACCCTCCGTCATCTTAGCGATCTAAGCGCCTTTCTGACGTGGAACCCGTCTCAACCACACCCGCCCGAGAGAGAGAGAGAGAGAGAAGCGTGGCTTACCGCGTTTATTATACCGGCGGCAGCACTCTGTTGGCTTTCTTTGGTGTAGTGTATCATAGCGGGGAGGAGGGGGAGGGGTTCGTTGATTCTTCAGCGGGTTCTGCAACCAACAGCATCCCGGCAGAGTCTCTCTCTTGCAGCAGCGGCCCCCCCTCATTCACCCCATTTACCCATTTTCTTCTGTCTGAACTGCCGGTAGGCAACGTAACAGTTGATGGGCACTCGTCGGGGCGTCTCATTGGCCGCTGGCTGCTCTCGGCGCCAATGTGCTGTTCATGCCGGTCCCTGAGTACCTTCAAAAGTTGCCTTGCTTGGTTTACATGCGCTATATCGATACAGCATACAGCATGCAGCAGCAGCAGCAGCAGCAGCAGCATCACCCGGGGATGGATGGTCAGCTTAAGGAGCTTGGGGTTGTTGCTGAGTCAACTCCCCGTTTGCCGGTCTACTTTCGACTCCCGAGGGGATGGAACGGGATGGGATGGGATGGGATGGGATGTGGTGATAAAAGACATAATCCAAGACAATTATTACACTCCAAGCAAGCCGAGTCGTGGCGGGGGGGTCCCAGGGCTTATTCACTGTAACACAGCCGTTTGCAAGGGCCAAGGTCCCTATTTGCCATCTGCCGGGATGTTTCTCTAATGTTTTGATGCTGTGAGTTCAGTGGGGGGGGGGGGGGGGGGGGGGGAAAA